>JAJTUV010001753.1:600000-863806 GCA_021653895.1 Mastomys natalensis | reverse complement strand
AATTGAGGGGAAAAAAAACTCTTCTTTTTCTTCCCCGGAATCAAACAATTTTTACCATGGGGTTTTTCCCTACATCTACTTTAACCAAGTTAGCCCTATAGAATGAAGCGAAAAAACCATTGAACGATTAAGGGGATTTCGTTGACGCAAAGGCAGGGGCGTTTTTTCTTTGGGGATTCCCTTTTTTTGGGGAACCCCTCCAAGAGAGTAGGGGATGAAGCAACTTCTCTAAGATTTAAACCCAAAAACCTTGGGAGCAGTATTAGGGTGGAAAAAACATGGGCATTTTCAGCACATTCTCACATGCCCGGGTTAATGTATATATTTCCCCACTTCCATGTAACTTTACGGGGTTGCCTTCATCCGACAGGCATTTTGCTCGTCGGGTCACTATGGGGTTCATTGGATGCTCTCCCTTAGAAAATTCCCCAGTGCACAGACATTGGTTCTATTCAACCTTGACTATAAGCAGGAAACTGAAAGCCTTCTGACCACTGCTATGAACCCATGCCCTGTTTGTGCTGAGCAACACACAAAAAAAAGAAAGGATAAATTTTCAATCTCCCCCAAAGAGTACCTCCCCCAGAAAAACCAGAAAGCAAGATTGGAAAGGGTATTCACTTTTACCTAAAGTGGGACTTTACTTTATACTTTCCTCTGGTTCTTTCCTTTTTAGTATTTGAATATTTTTACTTAACAGATGGGGTTTTTCCCTTCTTCTTGTCAATTTAAAAGTTTTAAAGATTTTTTATTTTTATTTTTATGGTTGAAGTTTCCCCTCTTCTCTCTCTCTCTCTCTCTCTCTCTCTCTTTGTGTGTATATGTGTGGTAGTTGGGGTGTGTGTGTGGTGGTATGTGTGTGTGAGGAGAGAACAAAGACAGGAAGAGACAGAGAGAACAGAGAGAGATGCAGTGGTTTTCTAATAAAACCAGAGAGACTTTAATTTCCAGAACTGGGTTATAGGAGTTTTAAGTTTTTCCTTCAAGTTCTGGGGGCCAAACTTTGGGGACTCTGAAAGTTTTTTGTTTGTTTGTTTATCTATTATTCTTTATCTTTTTATGTCCTTCTTTTCACTACGTGTTGGGATATGGATGTTGAATTAACCTGACTTTTACTGATGTAGTATCGGTTTTTTTTGTTCCCCGTGCTAATTCGTCTTTAATCAAGTAAGATCTTTGGGATGGGAAGCAAGCTTATCCTGAAACCCACTTTCCCGTTTAAATAACAATCAGTGCAAATTTAAGATCCCCTTAGGTCAATGTACTTTAAAAATAAACGAAGCTTGCTTATCCCTACAGAGGCATCTATACACCACTCTGCTAAAGTTGTAAGAGCCGAGGTGGGAAAATGACTAAGTACAGTAAAAATTTCCTGGACAAAAAAAAACCCAACATATAAACTCCCCAGTAATTGTGTTTCATACTTAAAGCCGGGATAAGTTTAAAACCCAGGAAAAAATTTCAGCACGCAGAGGGGGGGGGGAAAAAGTCCCATTTCTACCTGAATGGGTGTTAAAATTAAAAAAATTTCGGGAAAAAGGGAAGGGGCAGTTTTCCTTTAAGGGTAGGGCCCCGGGGAAGGGTTTTAACATGCTGTAATGGAAGGCTGTGTATCCAAAAAAAGGGGGCAAAAAAAAACAAACTTCTTTTTTTTAAAAAATGGGGAAAACTTGGGTGGGTAGGGAAGGTTTTGAATCCTGCAGGATTTTGGAAAAAAAAGGGTGAAAAAGGCAAAAAAACATTAAAAACAAAAAAAACAAACAAAAAAAAAAAAAACCCCAAAATCCAGTGGGAAACAAAGTTTCCCAAGCCCTGTGTTAAAGAAAAGACTGTCGGTGACGTCAGAAGGCGCGCCGGGCCTAAGTTTTTTCCCGATTTCAGGGGGAGCCCTCCCCCTTGGGAGCTCATGGTGCGCTGGGGTTTTTGCCGTTTTTGAGAAAGCTTTGGAAATTTCATTGAAAAATTAAAAAACTTCCCCAAAGGGGGAATTGGGGGAATGGGTTTAACCCTCTTTTTAGGTGGGAAGGTTGAAGAGGGTGGGGGTCTGGGTTGGGGCCCATAAAAAAAAGCCCTTTAAAACAATTTTAAAAACAAATTCCTCAAAACGGTTTGTGGCGGAGGGGGAGCAAACGCCCGGTAATTGCACTAAAAGGGCTCTAAGGAAAAGGACTGTAAAGTCCCCTGCTCCTGGGGGGTATCCCCCCATTTTGACGGATGAAAACGGCCAATGCTAGGGGAACCAATAAAAAAGAAAAACAAAATTTTGGTTGTTTAAAGAGGGCCCTTTGGGTGGAAAATTACAAAAAAAATTTCTTCCCTTTTAAAAAGGCCAAAGGAAAAATTTCATTGACCGAAAGTTATAGTGATTGGGCCCTTTAGTAGGATTCCCAAATGCGGGAAAAAATCCTCCTTACTAAGTCGGGTTTCCCATGCAACCCCTGTGATTGCGACAAAGCGTTTCCCAACCAAAAGGGCCCTGTTTTTGGGAAAAGGGACTATGTACAAAAATTTCAAAAATTTTTCGGGAGCTGTCCCCCAAAAAGGGTTTGATAGAAGGGCACATATAAAAAAAGGCGGGGCCCACAAGTTCCTCAAGCTTTGGATGAACCAGCAATTTGTTTTTTTGGTTGTTGAAATACCCTGGATTTCGCTTTCTTCTGTAACCCAAATAAGAACTCCCTTTTAAAAACTATAATTTTCTTACAAAAGATTTGGGAGTTATACAAAGAAAACAGCAGACAAAACCAAAAACTTTTGGGCATTTAATAAGATGGACCTGCCAGGGAATGCCCAGGTTAAATTTAAATGAACTGAAAAAAGGGCACTCCAAGCCCTGGAGTTTTTTTCTGCATTTTTTGAAAAAAAAGATGTTCCCCAGAAAAGGCTGTGAATTCCAGCATGCCCTTTTCCCCCCCTTAAAACATTTACGGGAAAAAAGGGTTTAAAAGATTTGGGAAGGGGTTTTAAGAAAGCCCGGGGATGAACAGGATGCCAAAGAAAATGATGTGCTCATAGAAAAACGGGTTTTTTAAATTGGGGGAGTTCCAGTTCAGCGCTTAGATGAGCCCCCTTAAAAGTGTGCTGCACTTTTCCAGAAAAGGCGGGCTTTTTTAAACCCTTGTATGACAAAATTGACAGAATACTTTTTTGGTTTTAAAGGAATCAAAAAAATCAATTTAAAACAGGGAAATTAGCCTGCAATGCTTAAACAAAAAAGGGCTGGGCAGGCAACAAGAAAAATTATCAATGATCTCAAATTGGAATTTTCCCAAAAGCAAATTGAACTTATAGAAAAAAAACGGGAAAGGGTAATTATTTTTTGGTATAAATAGGAGTAGAAGTTTAAAGGATTTTGGGGGTAAAAGGAACAAAGTTTCTTTTAAGTTTTAAAATTTGCCCCATTGTTTACCTTGGGTATAAAGAAAATGAATCTTTATTTTAAAAATTTGAAATTTAAAGTGGGTTATAATTTTTTCAAACTATAAAAAATTTTGAAAAAAAACATTTTTTTAAATTAGATTGACTGAAATTTCTAAACCATGCTGTGTATGTTTAAAAGATGTTTATAATTTTGTATAAAATTAAAAAATGTTTTTAAAAATTTTACTTTAAAATTTGAAAAAAAAAAAAAAAAAAAAAAAGACTGTTTTTTTAAATTAGCAGGTTGGCAAAACAGGATGTTCATAAATAAAAAGACCAAAACTATGTCCCTTGTTTTTAAACCCCTTATACCATACCAACCCCAGAGTATTATTACATCAAATAGGGAAACATAGGGAATATGTGGAAAAATACTAGGAAGGGGTTTAAAGACTTTCTCTTCGTAACTAAAAGAATAATAGAAAAAATTTCAGTGAAAAGGGAAAAATTTAAAAAATTTCAAAAAACCCAAAAGATGTATTAAAAGGGGAAAGGGATACCCTATACCATGAGGGGATTTTCTTTGGGGGATCCCATCTGACGGGGAATTAAGACCCCCCAACCCTATTAAAAATTAGAAAAATTTTGAGCCAGGAAAGAAAAACCTACCAATTAAACTCACGGGCATTTTTCCCAAACAATTGGCCTAAAAAAAATGTTTTAAAACATGCGAACCTTTATTTACGGGGAAATAAAATTATCAAAAAATTTTTATGAGACCCCACCAAACCCCGGGCAGAAGGGTTTTGCCCAAAAAAAATTTAAAAGATGCTCCCAAGGGAAAGTTGGAAAGGGATGCCTGTTAGTGATAATGTAATTTGGGCCCACCCCACTGTGGAAATAATTTAAAAACCCTACCATCAAAATTCCAGTCTTCAAAATCATTTGCAACAAAGCCTTGAATTGCTGTGTTTTTTTTGGGTGCAGCCAAGATGTTTTAAACGTTTAAAAGTAGATAAAAAAGTAAGGGGTATATTTTAAAAATTTAAACAGTTTTTAATTTGCCAAATTTAAAATAAAAAAAAATGCCTTTAAACAGGAGCATGGTTAGAAATTGGCTGGTTGTGGTAAGCAAATTTAACATTTCCCACAAAAAAGTAGATTTTTTTTCCCCTCTTGGGGAAAATTAATGGGAAAGGGCAAAAAAGGAAAAAAGGAAAATACGGAGAGGGGGGTTTTCCAAGATGAAAAAAGGACAAAGAGGGGGCCTAACAAAAATTTCCAACCGAGTGGGTGAATTCTTTAACATTAAATTCATGTTTTCCAAACTTACTAAAAAAACCCCTTTTTGTTTTGGTCCCATTTTCCCAAAAAAAAAATTTAAAGGGGGGAGGGAAAAAACCCCAAAAAATTTATACAGAACAAGTTTTTTTCCCCCACCATTAAAAAAGGTTAAACCCCCTTTCCCGGTGGGGGGCCCCAACACTGAAAAATCCCCGGGGGGTTTGTTTTTAAAACCCAATCTAAAAATTTCCCCCGGGGGAAAAAAGGGGGCCCCCCGGGAACTAAACCCCCCGGGGTTCAAAATTTAAAGGCCCCCGGTTTTTCGGGCAAAAAACCCCCCAAACCCCCCCCAAAAGGGGAATCTTCCTTGGGGAAAACCCAAAGGGAAAATTCACTCCGGGACGGGAAAACCCCGGGTTTCCTTTCCCGGGGGGCCCCCAAGCATTTAAAAATTTTTTTTGGGGGCCCATTTTTTAAACCCCAGTTTTTAAAAACCCACCCCCACTTCTGAAAAAACCCAAAGGGAAATAAAAGGGTAAAAGGGGGAACGGGGCGGGAAAAAAAAATAAACCCAAATCAAAAAGGCAAGAAAAAAAACAAAACACCTGAACCCCCCAGGGTATTGGCATCATTAAAAAGGGGTTTCTTCCACATTTGAAAGTCCAAAATTTCCCCCTTTTCCCAGGGGGAAAAAGAAAGTTCCCCTTTTTTTTAAAACCCCCTTCTAAAAAGATTTTGGGGGACAAAAAAAGGACTTAAATAACCCCAAAAAAATTTGGGGAAAGACCCCCAAAAAAAGGGGGTTTTAAAAACCCAAAAAGGGGGGAAAAAACCAAAAAAATTCCCCTTTTTAAAAAATTTAAAAGGGGAAACAAAACCCCCAAACGGGGGAAAGGGAATTTAAAAAAATTTCCCCCCGGGGCATAAAAAGGGAAGAAAACAATAAAAAATCAAAAAGGGGGAATTCCCGGGAAATTTAAAAAACCCCTTTGGGAAAAAAAATCGGGCCAAATTTTTTAAAGGGCATCCCCAAAGAAACAAAAAAGAAAAAGAGAAGGGGGTTTTCAGAAATATGATAAAAAAATTTTGGCCCCCAGCTTCAAAAAAAAAAGAAAAAAAGAAAAAATTTTAACACAAAACATCCAAAAAAATCCGGGAAAAAAATTAAAAAGCCCAAAACCCTTTTGGGAAAATGGAAAAGATAAAAGGAAAAACCCCCAAATTTAAAGGGCCAAAAATTTCTTCAAAAAAATTTTTTGAAAAAAACATCCCAAAAAACCTAAAAAAAAGAAAACCCCCCAAAACCCCCTAAAAAAAAACCTCCCAAAACCCCCAAAAAAGACAAACCCCCCGGAAAAAAAACCTCTTTTTCTTGATGGGGAAACCAAAAATTTCCAGACAAAACCCCAAATTTAACAAACTTTCCCAAATGGATTGAAAGGATTTGGGGAAAAGTCCAAAAACTTAGGGTCGTTGTGTGGGTGTGTTGTTTTAGAAGAAGGAGAAGAGAAGAGAGAAGAGAGAAGAGACAGAGACAGAGACAGAGACAGAGAAACAGAGAGAGAGATCTTCAGATGAAAAGCCCTATTTCCCATGGTAATCATAGTCCTATGGTCATCATAGTAGTAGTAAAATTGTGATGTTACAATGAACTATCATAATAGCTGTAACTAATTGAGTCTTATTTGAGTACTGACACATGATAGACATTGACTAAATAACTGATATTTATTATTTAGGCCTCAAAATTCCAAAAGATAGATATGATTCAGAAGAGAAACAAGTCATACTAAACAAATTGAGAAGTCTCTGCTGGTCAATAAGGTCAGGACTCACTACGGTCTTTGCGCACATCTCACAGACTCCATCATTATTCTGCACCCACTGAGGTCACAGCTTAGCCTCTTGCCTCCTGCCTCTGCAGCTCTGTGTCTTGGTTTTGTTTTAAAACTCCACAGCTGGAAGCAAAGTGTGACAAACAAATATGTTCTTATAACTAAATCAGGCCAGAACCAGCGTGCTTTGATCACATAAATTATAAACCAAACACAGTCGCTTCAAGGTGGGTTTTGAAATGAAGGGAAGCTTGATTGTTTACAGGTCAATGCCTTCTCAGCCAGGAGGATTTTACTAGTGTCACATTTACAAAGTGTGAGAGGCTTTGAACAGATAGGACTGGAGATAATTCTGTTAAAGAGAGATGAGCCAAACTCAGGCAAATATCATCTTGTTTCTCACATGCAGAATCTAGATTTTCTTAAAATGCACACACATGACAGGAAAGTAGGAGGGGGCCTTTGGGTGACAGAAAAAAAGGACAAGATAAGCTGGCAGATAAATCTGAGCATACATGTAATACATTTAAAAACATTTTTAAATGGTTGAAATCAATCTTTCCAAAATCACAACTATTTAAGAAATCAATATGCTTAAGGGAATCACCTACTTTGCTTCTGAGGACAAGAAAGAAAGAATAAAAACACAGAGAAATGTCTAGCTCAGAACTTGACCTCCTAAGTTCAGTTTCCTTCTGTGCTCGGGAAAGTGGCCAAATAGTGTAGAGTGAGGCATGCATAGAGACCCTTTTCGAAAGTAGTATGGGAAAAAAGGTTAAAAAGCAATACGGGGAAGGTTGTGAGACATAGACGATATAGGGAGTAATGGACCCAGGCTAGTTCTATATTCATAACCACAGTGCTGAGGTGGCTTGGCTTGTATCATTTTGAAATAATTGGATTTCACATTTCATTCTATCACCCTTTTTTCTGAGGTTTAAAACTGAATTTTTTTTAAACTGAGTTCTGCAACTAGAACCCTTCTCTATTTCTCCAACCTCTCCCCCAGTTCTCAACTCTCACTGTTTTCCTTTAATTAGCTAAAAGAGCGCCCTTCATGCTGTTCAGGTTTCAACTGCAGGAACGCATATACCTGCAAGGTTTTAATTGTGTCGTGGCAGGAGCGGAGCTTGGTAATGATCCAGGAAATGTGTGACCAGTCAAAAAAATAAAAAAAAACAAAACCTCACCCTTCAGAATTAATGCAATAGGCACTACTTGGAGATAAGCAAAGCTATTCATATGGTCACGTATTCGCTTTGATTCAGCAAAACTGTTTCCTTTAGCCCAGGCAGTAGGGTTGTAGCCAGGTTCAGGGAAATAGGAACAGCTAAAATTGGTCTGAAGCAAAAGATGGCATTGCCCACAAATCCTGGCACTTTGAAAAGGGACTGAGTCTAAAGTCCTCAGATTTGGGGCTATCCTGGGTTAGGTAACATGGGTTGTAGGCAGCCTTTATATGCACAAAGCAAAAAGAAATACAAAGAAGAGAGAAGGAAAACTAGCACCTCCATGAAAACCCTCATGCACTAGATTTCTCCTTTTGAATGTTGCTCTTTTTATCGATGTTTTTTCTGTGGTTTGCCTAGGGCTCTCACTACCATCCCACAATTGAATTGAGCCCTTATTTGGTCAACAAACCAAATTATCTTCTGTAACCCAGAAGCTCTTAATTTAAGGCTGGCTTCATGTGAGAAGTGACAGGCAGTGGCCTTGCTTTGAAGAGTGAGGATTTGGTGAAGTGTATGAGAAACATGCCCAATAGGCTCATGTATTTGAACTTAGTCACCAGTTGCTGGTGCTATTTAGAGAGTTTATGGAACCTTTAGGAAGTGGAACATAGCAAAGGAATTATATCACTGAGGGCAGCTTTGACAGCTTCTAACCTTGGCTCAATTCTTTTCTCTATCTCTCTCTGCTTCCTGTGTGGGGATAAAAATATGAACAGGCAGCTTCCTGTCCCATTGCCATGTTTTCCTTGTCTGTTGTTATGTCTTCTCTGCCATAAAGTACTGTACCCCTCTGGAACTTCAAGGCAAAATGTACCTTCTCCTCTAAATGGCTTTTTGCCATAGTATTCCATCAAAGCAACAACAACAAAACGACTAACCAATACAGGGAATGTCTGCCAGGCTGAAAAGGTGAAGCAAAAATCTGGACTAAGTATAAGACTGTATAAGTTCCTGTATGGTGATAGCACACCCATGTCTCCTTAGTCATATCCATGATGATGCTTACCAGCCTTCTATCCTTGTGGTTGATATCAGATGTGGAAGACTCCTTTCCCAGGTTGTCATGTTTTCTATAAACCTGTATGACCCATTCTTTGTGACTAGAGCTGTTCTTCCAGAATGCTGTCAAAATTCGCATTATTTTTTTCTCATTTATAGGTTAAAATTACCTTTGCCAGAGAAATTTGTAGATTACTGTTAGCACACACCACAATTCAGCGTTCTTTTTGCGAACACTGATGGTCTTCAAGCATGAAGGACAAACAAGTCTTAATTCTGCTAAGCTAATATTTATATTTTGAAAAATGACTTTATTTTCATTTGAATGGAAAAATGAGTTAACAAACTATTCTTTGTGACTACAAACCCTTCCATTTAAATCAGCTAAACATAGAAGAAATCCTCCTAAATAAAAACAAAATAATTTTGGTTTGAAAATGAGGATAATTTAGATCTTAATTTATTGAGACTATTCAAGACTCCTATTCAAAATTTCAGATAATCATTGAATTTGGAGAGCTAAGAGATCATCAGTATAACTGATTATTCATTCAGTCTATTTTTCTTTCATAACCTTTTTTTTTTTTTTGAATGTGTGGGGTTGCAAAAGATAAGACTGTCTAGTGCCACAGAAACACATTGGCATTTAAATAATAAAAAAGAAACCTTAATTATGTGTGTATCTTTATGTTTGCATGTGTGTACATGTCCTACCCCGTACCACCACCACCAAAGTACATGCAGGTGCCCTTAGAGACCAGAAGATGACATCAGGTTCCCCTGGATCTGTGGTTACAGGCCATTCTGAGCTACCAAACACTGTGGGTTGAAACTCCAGTTCTCTGTAAGAGTAGTCTGTGCTATTAACCTCTAATATATCTCATCAGTCCCTCAGACTGTCATTTTAGAGTGCATTTTAATTCAGGATTTGTGACACACTTCTAATCTCTTCACCTCTTGGGAGGTTGAGGCACAAAGATCTTGAGTTTGAGGCCAGCCTTTGCTACAGCCTGTTTCACAAACCAGTAACTAGGAACATAGCTCAGGAGCAAAGCACTTTCCTACTGTATATAATATTGCATTCTATCCCTTGTCTGAATAAAAGAATCTTTTATTTTAAAAATGAAAATCTTATTTAAAAATGAAATCTTTAGTTGATTAAAAAAAGACCAAATATCTTGGTTTACTGTGATATTTAGGGAAAAAATAAGAATATATAAGTGCATGCCATAAGCTAATTAGGGCAGGCAAGTTTCTAAAGACTGCAGAAGCACTGCCTGCTTCAGGGAGGGCAGCAGGAGGTGACAGATGCTCACCACATGCCAGCACTGCTTATTTTCCTAAAACATTTAGAAATTTATGGGAATAAATTTTGTATAATTTGACATGCATGCTGGACTAATTTCAGCAAGCTATTCCTGAGGGTGCATTGGTACTTAACCACTAATAAAGACTACTGATGAAATAAAGCCAGAAACATTCAAAATTGTTCAAATGACTAAAATTTCCCTCACTGTACTTACAGTTCTTTTAGGGCAGTTGGTTCTCAACCTTTCTAGTGCTGAGACCCATTAATACAGTTCCTCTTGTTGTGGTAACTCCAAACCATAAAATTATTTTCATTGCTACTTTATAATTGTAATTTTGCTATTGTTATGAATTGTAATATAAATATCTGATACGCAAGACATCTGTGACTCCGGTGAAAAGCTCACTTGACCTCCCCACCCCGAGAGGGTCAGACCAACAGGTTGAGAACCACTGTTTTAGGGGTTTAGTATTAAAAAACTTAGTTGGCTGGACTCCGTGTGTGTGGGAATTCGAGGGTGGGGAGGTGGGAGTGGAGGGGTAGGTGGGGACACATCCTCTGGAAGCAGGAGGAGGGGGCATGGGATAAGGGGTTTCCTGGCAGGAGGTGGGGGGAAATGGAGTAAGGGGATAACATCTGAAATGTAAATAAACATCCAATTAAAAAAAAAAGAAAAATAAAAAAAAAAAAAAACAACTTAGTGTTTCACAAGCATGCCTTGCACTGTGAGATTGGTAATAAGGCCTTGAAACAGAATTTTATGTCAATTAGAAATTGGCAACATCAACAGATAATATTTTGAAATATCATTAGAAGATGGAACGTACATAAAAGTCTGTAAAGCTGTAGATGCCAGTCAACCCAGGCAGGTCAGTACGGGCTACAGATCAAGACTTTGTCTCAGACACAAAACAAATGAAAAACAGAACAAAAACAACAAATGAGCAAAAATACAAATGCTGGTATAGACTACTTGCTTGGTAAAACTGTATGACTTGGCTTTGATCCCCAGCACAGAAACAAAAGTTTGGCAAAATTGTATGTATTTTATAAGAAAGTGTCTTATCCATGGTTAAGTAATTATATAAGTAATCAGAAATATAATAAAAATGTACATGTGAATAAAAGAGCTGGTGGTGTAACCAACATGGCTCAGCCAAACCTAACGGCCAGAGTTCAGTCCCTGGGACTCACTTATTGGGAGGAGAGTGATTCTCCCAGAAGTTTTTCTCTGAATTGCCTAAACATGCTTGGCACATGTGTAAAACCCCTCCATAATAAATAAATAAATAAAATAAATAAATAAATAAATAAATAACAAATTTTTTAAAAGTCTGTTATCTATTATGAAAAATGGTTTTGTGTACAGTGACTGTGTGCCCCCTAATCATAAGGAACCAATAGGAGGAGACTAGATATGTAGACTTATTGCCCTGGCACAAATGGGATATAAACAGGATATAAGGAAATGGTCAAACATTCCAGATAGCAACAGAGTGTAGGACATGAGTCAAAAACCATGGAATCATCTATTCAATCCAAGTGGCAAGGCATACGCTCATGTAGAAGGAACATGAAGCAGGAATGACACACAGGACACGTAGACATAAAATGACAGAAGAGACAAAGCTGCAGAGGGGTCAGAGCTCTATGATTTTGGCTGAGGCCCAATGGCATGGTAGTTTAGCTGATTTCTGACTGTGCCAAATCTTTACCATCTCTACTCTTCCACTTCCTTGTATTTCAAAATCAGGACTTTCAGACCCATGTTTTAGTGTTGCTTGGGAGAAGGAGGAGGATGAGGGGAGGAGGATGGGGATGAGGAAGAGGAGGAGAAAGAAGAGGAAGAAGAAAAGGAAGATGATGGTGGTGATGACGGTGATGACATACTACGCTCCATTTCCTGGGCAAGTATGGCGGGTAGTGGCTATACAGGGAAGTTCTAGATGCTTTATCTCTATGGCTGACTGCCTCAGAGATGTGATCAGTATACTAGTTTTAATGATTCTAGTAAATGAAATATTGATGTTTTCAGAACAGGAGTCTGTGACAGTAAGCAAATGTGCCTCTCTAAAGAAACCGTCTAGATGTTTAAGTCATTTTTAAATTAACTAAGTCACTAGCTGTTTTCCAATTAGAAATGGCTATTTTCCCATACAGATAAAGACTAAATATTTTATTTATCATTACAAAAAAAATCCCATGTTTTAAGTAGGAAACAGATTTGTGTTTCTTTCTTCCAGAAATGTGACATCCATCAGATCCAGGGTCTTGAGGGTAAATTCCACCATCACTTGGCAGGACAGCACACATTACAGCTAATGAGCTTGCAGATAAGCCCTCTCCAAGTCCCAGGCAAAAACTTCATCAGTCTATTGTGGAACTGGAGTCAGTTTTGTGAGATTCAGCCACTCAGTAGAGAGGCAGACTGACTTTAGAGAAAAAGGTATTTTAAGCTCTTTAGGACATTAGCTTCTCACAGTGTAAGGTGCCACGATAACTTCAGACCATTCTGAGACCAAAGACCTTTGCTTGCTGGCTCATAGTTTGTCGTGTTTTTTTGAAGTTTTTATTTACTTTATTAATCTCATAGTCTGGTGAGATGCTCAACTAAAAAAGTCTACAACTGAGAGTTGCCATTTAATTAAGAAAGAAAACTAACAAAGCAGTCAGTCAATAAGTGGGTTAATGAAATGGACAGAGAGTTCTCAAAAGAAGAACATAAATTGCCAAGAAACATTTTTTAAAAATGTTCAACAACCTTATCTAGCAGTGAGACTGTTGAGAAGGAAACTTGTCCACTGTAGGGGGAGTAGACTACACTGAGAAGCCTTAAAGCTTAAACTAGAGCTCCAAGGGTTCAGGTTGGTTTACTCTGTTTGATCTTCCTGTGCAGTTCCTATCTCCTTAGGCCCACAATCCTTCCACCTATTCTTCTATAAGAGTCCTCAAGCTCCATCCACTGTTTGACTCTGGATGTCTGTAATCTGTCTGAGTCAGCTGCTGGTTAGAGCCTCTCAGAGGACAGTTTGCCCCTGTCTGTTCTCAGGCTGGAGGTTTAGATCCTGGAGCTCTGGTTGAATCTTTTGATACTCATTCTAAAAAGGACAAAGGCACCCTCACTTTGATCTTCCTCCTTCTTCTTGAGTTTCATGAGGTTTATGCGTTGCATCTTAGGTATGTGTGTTTTGGGGCTAATATCCGCTTATCAGTGAGTGCATACCATGTGTGTTCACACCTACATTTTCACAGTGAAGTTAAATTAGAAATTAGTAGTAAAAAGATATCTATACTTGAGTAACTAACGGCTAAATTATTAACTTTTAGTAAACAAGGAAGCAAAGTAGAAACTAGAAGATATTTTATCTGAACATAATGAAAAAGTCATAATCCTGGTGAGAAGCAGTTAAAAGGTCTGCTTGAGCTACATAGGGAGTTCCAGATAAGCCTGGACTACAAAATTAGACTGTGTCTCAAAAACATAATAATAACAGAAACTGAAAAAATATAAGAAAACTCAGCTTAGAACAGTGGATGGGTCCACACCCATGTGCATATGGGTAACACAAGTTGAAGCTGATGGACTATTAAATTGGGAGGGAAGGAAGGAGGGAGAGATCCAGAGACAAAGACAGAGACATAGAGAAGTTGAGTGGGTACGAAGCTGAGAGTAGATCTGGGAGAAGTTAGGGATGCTGTTTCAAGTACTATTACTCAGAGAGTGAATATGATCAAATACACTATATGAAATTCTCAAATAATGAATAACATATCATAATAAAAATCAGATATAAATAAAAAATTTTAAATTATGTTAAAATTCCCTTAAGAATTCCACCAAATGATAAGAAATATTAGAAAATTATACATTTATAAAATCTATACAAAACAATTACACTCAGAACTCCAACAGTTGCTGAGAAACTGAAAGAACTGATTAAATAGTTGAAGAAGTCTGAATGAGATAATCTATAGTTTAAAACACAAGTGTCTTCTGGTTGTATTTCAATGCAATTCAAATAAAACCTACTAAAATTGTTTGGTAGTGTTTCCTAAACGGTTCTGAGTTGTGTACTGCACACATACCTAAAGTCTAGATAAGGAGGGAGGACTGTTGTGTGGTGAGGGCTAGGAGAAGGCTTCTGCTGCTGAGTGATTTCAATACATATTTTAATGCATGAGTAGTCAGTAGAATGTAGGTCTGGTGTAGGACCAGCAAGTAGATCAATGGACCACCAAACACAGAAGTTTGAAGTTACTTTAATGGGGAAAGCAGTGTCTTTTTAATAAATGAAGCTGGGACATTAAGCAATCACATAGTTAAACACGACTCTCAATACTTTCTTCATATCATTTAGAAAATCATCTTAAAATGAGCCACAGTGTTAAGAGCTAGGGTTTCCTAGGCCTCATGGTTAAAAACAAAACTCTAGTGTTCTGGAATACAGCACAAGGAAAACAAATCCCTCTAGCTGGGCAAAGAACCATTAGAATACAAAGTACACTGGCTGTAAAAGAAAAAGAATAATAAATTTGAGTTTCCCAAATTAAAACTTACATCTTCTAAAGAGACTATTTAGAAACTAAAAATGTAAGTTGCTGACAGAACATCTTTTGCAAAATACAACCTGAGGAAAGAAGGTCCTGTTTGCAGAATATTTAAAGGACACAAAACTCAGAATAAAGAGATGGACATCTCAATAAGAGATCAGAGGTGATTGAATGAGAAAATGAACAGTGTTCAATATCATTCTTTATTAAACGAAAATAATTTGAACCCTCAAAGAGAGCTTGGTACACACCCATGAATGTTTGTCAGAATGGCTACCATCAACATGACTGATCCTCTCTAGAACCGCCATCCTATCCATCCTCCTTCAAATATCATTTCTGCAAGTGGACTTCTTTGAGCTCATATCTAAGAACCTCCCCTTAAAGGCTCCCCCAAGTCTCTCTTCCTGACATCTGAGTCATATCCACAGTATGTGTTTTTAAAATGAATAGGTGATAAGGGTTTGCTCTATAATGTAAGGGTCAAAAGTTCGTGCTATTTTGGTCCTGATTCTGTCTTGGGAGTGACAACACTATCTGATGCTCAGAAGACTCTCAGAAAAATATAAATGAATAAATGAATGAGTGAAATCCCTAAGAAAATTCACAGGGGTATTTATAAGCAAGCTTCTTGTCAATGTGTATTTTAATCAAAGTTGAGAAAGGGGGAATTGTGAGAATCTCATGCCTTTAACATCTTGAATGAAAGCCCTGTCCAGAGTAGTGATTTGGGAACACTCTGTTCTTCAGATATGAAGTACATTTATGAGGTTTGTGGAAATTTGGCTTTATCAGTTTCTTGTATGATTCAACAAGGTGAAGGCACTAGTTTTGCCATGTCCTGGTCATATCAGTTTGATGTCTCTATGGTTGGACATTTCTAATCTCAGTGTTAACTAAACTCTACTTGAAGCTAAGCATGGTGATGATACCTGCAATCCAAGAGGGAGATCTTAAGTTTGAGGCCAACACAGGCCACATAGAGATCCTATCTCAAGCAATTCAATAAAACTACTTCCAGTGGTCTTTTAAAATCTGGGGCATTCTAAAAAGCAAAGAGGAGTAGACAGACTCTTAGATTTTAAGTATATCTTACTGATCTGAAGAAGACTGTTGCAAATAAAGGTTTGTTTAAGAGAACTGGCTCTCATAAAGATCTGAATGAATGCTGCAATGTTTCTGATAGTTGCTGCCAGTGTTACCACAGCACAGGGCATCCATCACGAGATTAGGTCAAGCTCCTGGTGTCTGTATAGGTCTTCTCTACTCTCCAGTTTGCTGTCTCTATGGTTAGACACTTCTAAGTCCATTTCTAAGGCCAGTGTGGGCTGTGTTGGCTTAGAGGAGATTGCACTAGGCTCCTCCCAGAGACCTAGCAATGGCTTAGATCATTACTTGCTGCCATTACCTGCCACTGCCAGGATGGGTGGGATAATAGGACTGCTTGCCACCCCACCTCTCTCTCTCTCTCTCTCTCTCTCTCTCTCTCTCTCTCTCTCTCTTCTCCCTTTTCTCTCTTTGTTCTCACGTGCTCCCTTCTGGTCTCTCTCCCTGTTTCTGCTCTCCTTTCTGTCCTCTTTGTCTCCCCTTCTCTGCCCTCATGGCTCGGCTTCTGTCTGTCTCTACTCCTTCTCAAGACCCTCACTCTGCTCCCTTCCACGAAATAAGCCTATTTATGCCAAGTCTGTGACGTGGTGTGGCATGATTTCTCATGGGAACACCTTGGCAGGGGCCTGCCAGGTACCCCACCATATTTGTATTTCATAACAGGTGGCATAGAGACATTCTAACTCAATAAAATTAAAAAAGAGGAAAGAAGGAAAAAAATGTGTGTGGCTATTGACTGTTGGGCTTCAATCTAATTCCTACTGTGGAAACTGCAAGTGAAGTTTCTGCTCCTATAAACTTGCCTATTCTATACATTTCCTAACATATATGTAGTGTTTTGGGCTTGGTTTCTTTCACTTGTAAAGTTTTAAGGTTTCATCCATATTGTAGCAATATAAGCAATTCATTCCTTTTTATAGTTCAAAAGTACTCCAGGGCATAATTATGTTTATTTTCTAAATGCTGTTTCTGGACTCTTGGAGGATCTCTTCATGGTCACCATATGATGCAAGGAAAATTGGGGTTACCTCTTGGGTTCTTGTTGTCAATAATAAAAATAAATTAAGAATGGATTGAGTCTAGTTTTATTAGAGTTAAGAAACCACTCAGGGCAGATAATCTATAAACCTGAGCAGGTGCTTACAGGAGAAGGACAGATGAGCACAGTGGGGAATGACCAACCTGGAGGTCAAACATGACAAACAAGCAGGAAAATGACAAAGAAGGTTGCTTTAGAAGAGCAAATGTGTCCAAAATGTCATAAAAGCCCAGAGTATTAAGAAAGGCAGGTTCAGCACAGCAAGGGAAAATAGAGAAGCTATACTTTTCTGAATAATTTAGAAGAGTGGGCAGGTGTGCACCTGTACTACTGAGGCCTGGTGACCTGTCCTCCGGGCAGAGAAGTATAGTATCACATTCAAGAAATAATTATTCTGCTGTGTCTGAAGAACATGGCTTAAGGTGAGCCATCCTTCCTTGGGATAGTTCCCTTGGGTAGGTAATTGGCCTAGCTTAGCTAGAATGCTAGGTCTCCACCAAACCAGAGATTCTAATATTTTGATTAGACAGCATTTTCTTCCTTAATGACCCTTTATTACTAATTGAACAAAGCATAGGGTATTCCATAAATATCTAGTATTGATTTTTAGTCTTTCAGGATCCAAGAGTACATTTCATATTATTCTATTAGTTTACACTTCTTCTGGTTCTTCTTCTATGGTGTACACAGTATCTTCATGAGTATACTTTACTCAACTGGACTAAATGTAGTGTATTGGTCTGGGTAGGGCATTCAGTAAGTATTCGTTAGGGGAAGGTGGCTAATACACAGATATCGATGAAGTCTCCCTGGGAATTACAGAGGGAGGTGTATGGACAGCCACAGCAATAGATCCTGCATGTCCAAATTGTTTTGGTGTTTTTCTTCATGTATTTTGAAGCTCTCTGAGTTAGTGCATTGCTTAGGGATGATATGCTTTCTTTGAAAGTCAAATACTTCAGCAGAATAGACTTTTATTTGAAGTCTACTTTGTCACTCACATCTACTCCAGGTGCTACATCAGAGTGGTGATAGTTTTGTTGTTGTTGTTATTGTTACTTTAAAAAAAAAACTCACTAGAGAGCTGAGGCATAAGACTAACCTGATCCACTCTCACAGTGTCACTGGAACCCCAGCAGAGCTCAGCTGGAGTTAGAGATGAGCTGGAGAAAGTCCAATGTGGCTGGCAGGAGGCTACAGACTATAATCATGTGAATCTTCACCTCTTTTAGGCTCCCCACACCATGGGACTAGAAATCCATGCAACTAGCATAGACAATCCAGAGCAAGAGTGAGGTTGAGACATGTCCACCCCGACACCATCTCATCCATGACTAGCATGAGTATGACTGCTTCCTCTTTGCTCTGGGTCTGCATGTCCAATGCACCTAAGCATTACAACTCCTACCTCCACCACCCTGAGCTACTCAAGTAGCCTGGTGGCCAAATTACAAGTTAAACTTCTTCTCTTCCTATAAAGATGTGCCACCAAAGCACCTGGAATTCCTCTTCATGCAAATTAAGCATTACTAACATTTGGCACCAACCAATAATGTACAGTCACCCCTAAAGCCCCCACCCATTCCCCAAGGTTTATATAGTCCTTGTTACAAGGAAGCTGTTTCATTGAAAATTATCTCCAGAGAAGGCTATTCCTCCTGCATTCACAACCTCTGAGATGCTATGAACCCACCCACCCAGATAAGCTTCCTTCCTTCAGTAAACCAGCTGTGTAACAGTGCCTGGAGAGCCCAAGGGCAAAAGCAGACCTGGGCTGCACTCTACTAAAGCCAGGAGCTTTTCCCAGAAGAGTCTTACACTTGAGCTCAGTGGTAGGAGCGGGAGTCATCCTATGTTTTTGCAAAGGATCTATCTTAGTTACTGTTCTCTTCCACAACAAAACACCATGACTAAGGCAATTTATGGAAGAAACATTTAATTGAGGGATTACAGTCTCAGAAGGTTTATCCATAAACATTATGGTGAGGTCAGCCAGGCTGAGAGCTTAATTCTGAGGCAACTGTAGAAGGGGAGTGAGAGAGAGAGAGAGAGAGAGAGAGAGAGAGAGAGAGAAGAGAGAGAGAGAGAGAGAGAGAGAGAAGAATGAATGGGCCTGGCATTGTCTTTTAAAGCCTCAAAGCCCACCCACAGGAACACATCTCCTTTTGCAAGACTATACCTCCTAATTCTTCCCAAATAGTTCCATTAACTGGGGGCAAAGTGTTCAAACACATAAGGCTATGTGGTCACACTCATTCAAACCATTCAAACCACCATAATCTCTGAAATTCTCAGATCTCTTGTGCTCCCTTCCTCTTAGTAGGTAGGGTTTGAACCCAGTACATGTTCCTATATTCCTGCTTCTCCTCATAAACAAGTTGATTAGCCCCTGTTTTTTTCCTCAGTCCTCTTGGGTGAGAGTTTTTATCACCTTTCCCCTCATCCCCCACCACACACACTGGTTAAGGGTTTACTCTACAGCAGAACAGATAAGGAACCTCAGCTAACTTCAGGACACCTCTGACAGGTGCTGCTCCTATTCCATTGGTCTGCATTGCAATGTAAATTTCCAAGTTCAGACTTTTGCATTGGTTTTGGTAAACACACTTTGGGGTTGTTTATGAGTTGTGGAAAGGGCTTGCAGGGCAGGTGACCTACTTAGCTTCTGCCCTCCCCAATCAGCCCCTCAACTCCCCACTCCAGGAAAGGAGATATTTCAACTACCACTCCAGCTCGCGCAGAGCATGCATGTTTGTGAATTTCTGACTTAACCCCGCAAAGTTCACTCTTGAGAGCAAGTGTTCTGTTTCCTCTGTCCTCCAGATGGCACCCTTGCCTCAGATTCGGTGTCCAGTGTTTGCTCTGTCTGAGTTCAACTCTTGCAAAGGGTTAAGTGAGGAATTGACATTTGTGTTCAGTGTTATTTTTGCTGTTACAAGGGAAGGGGTGTGCCCCACCTTCTGCTAGATTGATAGATGGCAGAGTATTGATATCACACTCCCCTCTCCTGCATGGAAACACTTCAGTGGCTGTTCCAGGGACCAGAAGCCCTCCCTGTTGAGTGGCATCTGGAGTAGTTTGAGAGCTATCCTCAAGCTCTGAAGTCTTGCTCCACCTCTAGTTCTTACAGAGCTGTTCCCAAACAGATTCTACCATGTGCAAGTGAGCCTCCTTTGCTCAAAGTAGTCTACAAGGCCCCATTGTGCCTGTTTGACCAAAGAAGAGTTAAGAATGGCTTCTTTGATGCTCTGGTTAAAAACAAACAAACAAACAAACAAACAGCCTTCTTCAGACATCAATCTTTTGTTCTGGGTTGTGGATTTCAGAGTATCTGCCCCTCACTCTGTGATTCCTAGATCTTCATGCATCCTTTGTGCAGAAGTAGGGGTGTTTTCTGTTCCCTTTCCCAACTTCAGTGAGTTTTCCCAAAGCTGTCAAGGAACCAGATGTTCCTTGATTTTTTCCACATGCACAAGTGCTTTGTTCTTAGTTTCCTCCTCCCTTCTTTCTCCAGGCACTTATCCCTTCTGAAATTCCAGGGAGTTGGGAACGGCAGCTGACAGCTCTTAATAGTTCTGAGAGGAAAATGGAAGCTGTCACAGTACATTTTATAAAAGTATCTATTTCTGTAACCACTACCCACCAAGAAATGCAATTTTTCTAGCACCTTTCACTAGTTAATAATCCCACTGAGATAATCATGATGAACCCTGGCCATCAGTAGTATGACCCTTTCTACTAGCTACATTTTTGTCATTGTGACAAATCTGGAAGAGAACTACTTTGAGGAAGCAAAGATTTGCTTGGGCTTAAATCTCCCAAAGTTGCAGAGCCTGTGATTAACTGCCCTACCTTGTTGAGGGCCTGAAGCAATGCAGAAATCAGGGTAGAAAGAGTGTCTAGTGGAAAAGGCTGTTTACCTCATGGAGGTCAGCAGGTAGAAAAGAAAGATAACATTCCTGGGATTCATATTTCTTATGCACACCACACACACACACACACACCCCGACACACACAGCTAAATCCCATGTCTAACCTTTCCAGCCATCCCAATCACACTACCAGATTCCATCAGGGGAGTTAATCACATTCCATCAGGGGAATTAATCCATCCCGGAGGCCAGAGTCCTCTGGGTACAATCATGTCCCAGAAACTTAACAGCTGGCAGTCCTGCTCTCAAATGTTTTCATGGGGGACATTTCCTATTTAAACCATAACACCTGCTCTTGGATTTCAAATCAAAATCCCCATACCTATCAAACTTTTGTTCTTTTGTTTCTTTTATATCACATTATATGTCTTTGTATACACACATGTGTGCTCTGTTGCTCTGAATATCTCATTATACAAAAACTGTTCAATTCACTACCCACTTTCCAAAATGATGGAAATTTGAATGAGTGGGGGGTTTTGCTTTCATTTTTTTTCCTGGTGTACACCTATTGTGAACAAAGCTGTTTTCTTGAAATTGTAGTAATGCAAAAAAAAAAAAAAATGTGGCTACAGACAGTAAAAACTGAAAATATAAATTGAGTGAATTAGTTTCCTTGTCTGACAGGATTTCAATATTTAAGCTGCAAGCACCTCTACAAAATTAGCCTTGAGTGGTGTATTTTTGTGCTGCAGCATTGAAAAAAAATGAGCATTGGCTTGGGAGTCTAGTGGAATTCTATTTTCTATTTTCACATACTTGTACCTTTGCAGGCCATTCTCGGAGTCCTGTCCTTCCTGCTAGCTTTGACAGGTGCTGTGGGATTGGGACCACATTTATTTTGCCAATCAGTCCTTGCTTAAACTCTATCCATCATAAGCATAGACCTTCATACCCTTTATGATGCACAGCATTTGACTGACACAGTAGACCATACCCTAACCACAGCATTTGGGGAAATAATTCTACCATTAAATTATGTAGCACACTGAAAACACCCCTTAAAAGTCTTTCATTCCTTTCCATCACTACAATGCCACTCAAGCTGTAATGACACTGTATTTTATCTCTTATCAACTGCTTGTTATAGCTTTGTGAGGCCAGAATGAATTCTTAATCACTATATACTCCAGGCATTGGGATAGAGATGTGTAGCACATTCGGCCAAGATCTGGGACACTGTTAAAAACTCTTTAGTTCTGGGGCTGGATAAAAGACTCAGTAGTTAAAAGTGTTTAGTGTTCATGTAGAGTTTCTGAGTTGGATCCCCTGTACCCATTCATGAAGCTCACAATTCCAGTTTCAGGGATATCTATTGCCTACATAAGGATTATACTCAAGTGTGTCTGTGCATGCAAGCGTGAGCGCACACACACACACAGTTAAAAATAAAATAAATCTAACAAACAAATACTTGTCAGGGGTTGATCAGCTAGGCTTAAAGCAAAAAACAGCAAAACATTCTAGAAATCAAGATCAAAATAAAAGAGGCACTGCCAGGCATGGGAGGCAGACTCAGCAACTAGGGAATTTGATCAGCAAACACAAGGGGCTTGCCAGCATGTTGAGTAGTCCTGAGATGCCTCTGTGTCCTGATTCTGGACACAATCATAAATGCTTTTACTTGAGGGGAGTTTATCGTAATTTCCTAAGAAGTTTCCATCACATGCTAGGTGGTTCCAACGCTGTAGAAGAATACTCTTTTAGGAAATTCACCACAATTAAGAGTGTAAAGAAGTTTCCTCTGAACAGAACCATTCCCCTGAGAAGGGAGGGGGAAACTTGTTTTCTTATTTACTGGTCAGTGTTAAAAAAAAATGCACACAAGTAATGTTATATAGAATCAACAGGTTACATTTAAGGACACACACAAACAAACACATATGCATACAGTAACAATTAGTGAAAAAAGAAGTTATAAATTTGAAGGTGAGCAGGGAGGTTTTGAGAGAGCAAACAGAGGGCAGAAATACTGTAATTAAATTATAATGTCAAAATTATATCAAGGAAGAAACAAAGCAAACTTCAAAGACCATGACCAAGGCAACTTATGAAAGAAAGCATTTAGCAGGGCTTATGATTTAAGTTGTTTAGAATCCATGATGGCAGAGGAAAGGCACAAGGACAAGAACAGCTGAGAGCTAGCATCTCAAACCAGAAACAGAGCATGCTGGGAATTGCACGATTCTTTTGAAACCTCAAGCCCCAGTGATACACCTCTTTCAACAAGGTCATACCTCCTAATCTTTCCCAAACCACCACCAACTAGGGACCAAGTTTCCAATGCTCAGACTTACGACAGACATCTCATTCAAACATCAGAAAATCTCCAAAAACATTACATTCTGGGCATTCTGGGAGAACAGAAACTTGGAAGATTTTTGTGGACCCCTCCTCAGCAATCTAGGAGTAAAGAACTGCCTGGGTGTCTGACGCGGAGCAGAACCATGGAGGTAAGAGGTAGCTGGATTGTGGAGCTGCCTGCAAACTGGGCAGACGGCTCCTGGGCTGCAGATGTTTTGAGTATTCACCTGTGCTGGGGTGAGCTTCCGGTGATGCAGTTAGCTGCTTTTGAGTCATCCCTGTTTCTTGTGAGTAACCCTTCATCTACACTCCAGTTAATACTTTTGGTCACCAAGTTGGACTTTGGTAAACATTGAGTTAAGAGTGTGTGTGTGTGTGTGTGTGTGTGTAGTGTGTTGGGTCTCCTTGGAAAAAATGGATTTGAAGGGTTAGAGACTGCCATTCTTTACTTTCCCCCAAGTACATTCAGAACTCATGATGGCTAACGGCAGCATCTAAAAGCAGTTTGAGTGTGGGACCCAGTTTTCAGCAACTAGTTCTTGGTGACACTCATGTTTTGAATATGTAATATCCCCTATGCCTTATGTTTTAAATAATTTTTTCCAGGTTGATGGCACTACTTTGGGAGATGAGGTGTAATTGTTTTGGCGAAAGTAACCCACGGAACGTGAGAAGAATGCAGTGGCCCCTGTTCCTGGTGTTTCCGCTTGATGATCTTACGTGAGGTGAGATCTTCTATTACAGTCTCTCATCACCATATTCCCAGCCATGCCTCCCTGACAGGGTGGACTGAGTATTCTAGAACCCTTAGTCATGTCAACTCTTCCTTTATGTTGATTTGTTCTTTCAGGCACTTTTCCACCACAGAGATATGAAAGTCACCAACACAGGATCAAAGCAGAGGGATGATGTGCTGCAAGCATTTAAAGTATGAATTGGGTTGTTCAGTCCTTTCTCGTCTTCTCCTTTAAGTCTGACCTCCTTGCTGGATGATGCCTGTGCATCAGGCACATGCTCACTGGATAGAGACTTCTCAAATTTGGTCAGTTTTCCATGAAGTTGAGCAAATCGAATTTCCAAAGGAAATTGGCTTTCATCCTATTTTCTATTCTATTATCCCAAACCATCTAATAATTATTCACTTATTTATGATTATATCTGAGAGGCCAAATCTTTTAATTTCAGACTCCATTTTAGAGGATCTGACCTAACTTTGAACTCAAGTAAACTAACAGGCTGGTACCCAGAATTAGTTTCCAAGTTGCCCCCCAACAAAACTGGAGCCTAGTTCTAGTCTCTAGCCTAATCCCCATCAAGACCAGCATCTACATGTTACACCCTCAACAAGGAGGGCGTCTTCAGGTTATTCCTCCAACAAATCTGCACCCCAGGTTACATGTCAACCCCTGCCTAAACAACCACCAGTGCAGAAGGGAGCAGAAATTACGTTTATGACTCCCAGCACCAGCCAATTATGTTAAAGGCCACAGTAGCTTTCCAATTAGATGCTTGCACACTTAGCGCTCCCCCCCCCACACTCCCCACTTACTGCTTACTATAAAGTCTTCTCTCAATAGATAATCAGGGCTTCTCCCTCACCAAAATCATTCTGTGTAACAGTGGTGGGTTGGAGGGACCCAAGCTAGCTTGAATAGAATAAAGACCCTACTGTTAATTGCATCCGATTGGCTACTGTCTGTTTTTGGGGACCATTAACATTTCCCTGGAACCACATATTTTCAGTTAGTTGAATTTTCCTCTCATATATCTAAACACAGAAGTAAGTAAAATTTAAACTGTCATTTTTCTTTTTTATTACATTGAATGTATTTTGGTAGTCGTGGTATAGACCACACCAAAAGTAAGAGTGTAAGAGGGGTTCTCTCCTTCCACTGCATGGATCCCACATATTGAACTTAGTCATCAGGTTTGGCATCAATAGATGGTTTTACCTGCTGAGCTACTTCACTGGCTTACAACTAATGATTTTCCCACATGAGGTTGTTGGTAGCATTCGTCTAGACTAGTTTTATGGAAAGAGAGTTGCAGTTTCGATAAAATTTAAATGCTTGGTCCCCAGTTGTTGGTGCTGTTTGGAAGTGGTTATGAGGTGTGGCCTTAGTGAAAAGGCATGACCTTGGAGGTGTGTCACTGTAGATGGTCTTTGAGTTTTCAAAAGCCCAGGACAACCAAGCTCTCTCTCTCTCTTTCTTTCCTCTCTCTCTCTCTCTGCCTGTGGATCAAGATATAAAGCTTTCTCACCTACTGCTCCAGTGCCATGCCTGTCTGCTTCTTGCTATGATGATCATGGACCAACCCTCTAAAACTGCAAGCAAGCCCCCAACTAAATGGTTTATTATATAACTATTGCCTTGGTCATGGTATCTCTCTTCACAGTAATAGAACAGTAACTAAGAAATGGTTATATAGTAACATGTTTCTCAGAGTTGGCCTTTGTGGTATCATTGCTTAAGCCAGTGGTTCTAAATCTTGCTAATGCTATGACCCTTTAATTCAGTTCCTCGTATTCTGATGACTCCCAACAATAAAATTATTTTCATAGTTACTTCATACAATAATTTTGTTACTGTTATGAGTTATAATTCAAAGATCTGTGTTTTCCAGTGCTCTTAGGTGACCCCATGAAAAGGTCATTCAAGCCCTAAAGCGTCACAATCCACAGCTTGAGAACCATTGGTTTAAGCAATCAATAATCTCCCTGGCAAAGACACCTGCCTCATAGCTTTTGATGAGTTTCTGGCAATATCTCTCTTGTGACAGACTGACTAATATGCATAATGGTGCATTCTGGTCTGGTAAAACCTCTTTTTGCAGTCCGAAGGATGGAACCCAGGACCTTACATGTGTTAGGCAAGTGCTCTGTCTCTGATATATAACTCCAATAGAGTTTCCAGTTTTATACTAAGATAGGATATCACTAAGTTTTTCAGGCTTTGAACTCTGTGTCCCAGACTGACTCTGAACCTGTGATCTTTCTCCTTCAAGCTCCCAAGTACTTGGAGTGACAGGCCTTTAACAGTAGGCCCTTTTCTCATAAAACTTTTTAAAAGGCAAAATTTCTCTTTTGTTCTGTCTGTTTTGCTTATGAAGGAGTGATAGTGGAGTCTGGGGTACAGTTTTGATGATATGCAACTTCATCTGAGATTTACTGAATTTTAGGTTATTTTTTATGCACTTTCAGTAAAATTATATCTGCACAGCCTTGGAATTATTCATCAAAGTTCCATGAATGATTGGAGATTCAGAAAGGTCAAGGCAGTGTCCAGGGCCTCAGGGCCAACAACAGATTGTTCAGTTCCAAACTCTATATGTTTCTGTTAGGTGAAACTACTCAGAACAAGCTGTCAGGGATTTGGATTTACTGGTCAGACAAGGCTCTTCCTCAAGCATGCTCTCTGGAACTTTTTGCATTTTATCCATTTGTTTGTTTGTTTAATCTATCTATATCTATCTATCTATCTATCTATCTATCTATCTATCTATCTATCTATCTATCATCTATCTATCTATCTATCTATCTATCTATCTATCTATCTATCTATCGAGATAGGGTCTCATTATTGTATCCCAGACTAGCTTGTATTTGGAAAGATCCCCGTGGCCTTGCTTCCTGAGTGTTGGAATTACAAATTTGCCAGGCTAGACTTTGGCCATTTCAGTACAATTTTCTCTTGGGCTGTTTCTGGGCCACTGTCTGTATTGCATTATCATACAAGCAAAGAAACTGAAGAATGCTCAGACATTAGCAGCTTGTTGTTTCCTAATGTGTTCAGTAACATTGAACTTGACAGAGGAAATCCCAGGGGAATCTTGTGAGAGAACTGGAATGGCATGAATTACTCAAGGTCATCCCTACCTTGGGTGACTTTTTATTTTCCTTATTATTTGGCACTGCCTGTTTACCTTTTTATACTTGCTGTCTGATGTTTCATGCCTAGAAATGATCATACTAGGATTACAAACTGACAAATATGGTCAAGCTTGATAACATAAAATATTATATTGTTTAAGATAGAGTTTCACTATACAGTCCTAGCAGCCCTAGTTTGTCTAGAACTCACAGTGATTTACCTACTTCTGCTTCCTGGTTATTTACTTATGTGTGTGGGGTGGGTGGGTGGGTGTGTGGGTGTGTATGTGTGTGCATGAAGGTGTGTGTGCCACATGGCATATATGAGGTCAGAGAACTCTCAGTTCAGGGGTCAATTCTCTCCTTCAACTGTGTGAGCCCTGGGGATCAAACTCAGGCCATCAGGTTTGACAGCAAGCATCTTACTCTCTGAGCCATCTCAGCAGTTCTGATTTGATGATTTACCTACACTATTTATACTGACCTCTCTGAAGGTTGCTAGTTTGGTTATATAATCATGATAAATGTGCTTTTTTGATAAGTAGTTGTTTGCTTGCTATACCACTTAAAAGACAATGGCTTTTGGACAGCAAATCAAGAAGTTTTTGATACTCAGTAGGGAAGAAGACCTGGAGAAGGTCAAGTGTATAAACATAGACAATTTTCAGACATTCTTTTTATTAAGTAGAGGAAACAGACTGCAGGAAAAGAGATTTGAAAGAACAGAACAAAAGAGAAGAGAGGGTTGCAGGAGAGAAGGGGAGGGTTTGGGGGTACATGAGTAAATACAAAGTACATGCAAGGAAGAGATTGGCTCTCTGAAGCCCATAACTCTGTTCATCAAATACACATCAATAAAATCTTTAGAAATTGATATGAAGCCTTGGTGATAACAAGTAGTGACAGGCAAGCTTTCATGATCTTAGTATCATCACAGTTACAATAACAATAGCAAGCCCTGACTGAAGCCTCTGGCAAGCCAGTTCTCCCATGAGGCCCTGGGCATGCAGCATTTCAGTTTAGTCTCTGTGTGGCCTGTAAAGCAATGTACAAGGCAGTGAAAACTGTTGTAGCAGAATGAACTGGGCAGCCATATGTAACACAAAGGTGAAAGGCCAGCTTCATTGCATAAGAAGTTTGTAAAATGATGAAATAAATGTGCATTTTCCAGTTGGATATTATAGAACTCTGCAGCTATGGTCTAAAATAATCTTTTAGTTTTAAAGAAAATAACATTGAATTTAACTGGATTTTATTACTCCTCGGTACCTGCTTTTTACATCTCATTAGTCCAAAAGAGGGTTTGTATTTATTATCATTTTAAAAACTTAGCTCAAACCTCCCTGTCCTTACATAGATGCTAAATCTTGCTGTTGTTGTTTTTCCTCCTATACCTAGGCCTCAGACCTATTTGGACTGAGGTCAAACTGAAGAAACCCAGACTGCATTAAAAGATTGTTAACTGGTCCCTTTCTTCCTTCTACCTTTGCCAATGATATTTGATTACTGAGGTAGTTTGAATGAGGAATGCTCCCCCTAGACTCTGGTGTTTGAACACTTGGTCCTAAGCTGGTGGCACTGTTTGGGGGATGTCATGGAACCGTTAGGAGAAGCAAACTTGTGGAGGAAGCACACCCTTGAGGGATTACATTGAGATTTTATATCCTCACCCTGTTTCCAGTTTGCTCTCTGTTAGGCTTTTATGGTTGAAGACATAATCCGCAAGCTTCCTGCTCTGCCATTAGCAGGAGGTGTCCTCACTGTTATGGATTTATCCATGTAACTGTAAGCCAAAGTAAACTGCTTCTTCTATAAGAATCACCTTTGGTCACTTGCATCACAGCAACAAGAACTAACTAATGCAGTCACCAAAGCTCAAACTTTTAGACTTGGCATGTTAGACTCTGGTTTCTGACTTCATCTTCTTCTCTTTTCTTTCTTTCTTTCTTTCTTTCTTTCTTTCTTTCTTTTTTCTTTCTTTCTTTCTTTCTTTCTTTCTTTCTTTAATGCTGTTGTACAGCTTGCTACCCCCACCCATCTCCAATGTCAGCAGATTTAGTCCTTATCTTTGTACCTCTCCATTTTGCTACTTGGGTTTCCGTCGCCTGGAATTCCCCTTGAGTCCCTGCCTATGTAATTATGATTCATCCTCCAGACCCACCCTCTCATCCTGGAGCTGCTTCTTATTCCTCATTTTCCTCTGTAGAAGGAAATGTCTTCTTCTAGATGATTATAGCTCTTTGATTAAGCGTTGCACATTGCTCTCTTTGTCATACCATTATATCAACTTCATAAAGTTCTACATTCTATGAATATAATTTTTTTAAAAAAGAAAACCCTTTTCTTCCTTCCCGGTGGTGAAGTAAGATACTTCCATTGAAGAGGTGTCTTATTTAGGCTTACTATTGCTGTGTTGAAATACCATGACCAAAGAAACTTGGGTTGGGGAGTTTTTAGTCAGTTTACTTTGTGTCAGGAAGCATTCATGAATCCCAGAAGATCACCAAGGAACCGTCTGAGATGTAACAGCATTAGGGTCTGTTTATTACCAGCTAGGGTTTGGGCTGTCCTCCAACCCAACCCTGACACAGCAGGACAGGAAGGAAATGCAGAGCAGCCTTGAACTCTCAGTAGGATAATTTTTTATAGGAAAATAGGAGCAAGTGAGGAGTAAGGGAGGAAGTGTTCAGTTGGCAAGCATCTAATAGAATGACTATAAGCTGACAAGTGGGCACTCTGAAGCAATGCCATATACAACCACAAATGATCTAAAAGTACATTTGAAACAATCAGACTAATCTTTGATTCACTGTTGCTAGGAAGTAGCTGGGGAAGTAGTAGAGTTATTCTCTGGCCAAGGACAAGCTGTGGGGGCAAGCCTGGTACATGAGTGCAGCTTGGGTTCTGCTGTAGGTTAAGGTCTCAGGGTTTTTTTGTTTTGTTTTGTTTTGTTTTTTTTTGTTTTGTTTTGTTTTGTTTTGTTTATTTCCTCTTTAAGATGGAGAAGGCCTGTCCCAAGTTGGAGTAGGTTTGGCTACCTTGCATCATCAAAGGAAGTCAGGGCAGGAACTTAAGCAGGGCAGGATCCTAGAGGCAGGAGCTGACTCAGAGGCCATGGAAGGGTGCTACTACTGACCTGGGAAACAGGTTTGCTCAGCCTACTTTCTTATAAAATGAACCCAAGACCACCAACCAAAGGATAGCACTACCCAGAATGGACTGAGCCCTCCCTCTTCAAACACTAAGAAAATACCCTACAGGTTTGCCTACAGTCCACTCTTATGGAGGCATTTTCTTAATTGAGATTTCCTCTTCTCAGATGATTTTAGTTTGAGTCAGGATAGTTTTATGGGAGAATATCTGGAACTTACCAGAAATCACCATATTTTCAAGAAACTCCTATGTCTTTGTTTTCTGTTGCTACAATAAACATGCAGACTAAAAACAACTTGGGGATGAAAGGTTTTATTTGTCTTACACATTGTAATCCATCACTGAGGGGAAACCGAAGTATAAACCTAGAGGCAGGACCTGAAGCAGAAATCCCTGACAATCTCTGCCTATTGCTTGCTCTCCATAGTTTGCTTGTCTAACTTTCTTATGTCATCCTAACCCAACTACCTAGGATGATGGTCCTCTCCACAATTAGTAATTAAGAACATCTCCCACAGTCACTCCCACAGGCCAATTGGATGGAGATATTTTCCTCAACTGAAGCTTCCTTCCTCCCAGAACTGTCAAGATGACAGGCAAGGGGCCCACCATACACAGCTTCCTTTGCAATTAGGCTATGCCCAGATGAGCAGCTCTAGCTTCTGGAGTGTGAGGAGTAGCAAGATGTGTCACTTTTAGAGTGAGATGTGGCAGTGGAGGGCTGTTGGGTCTTCTCCATCTGTTTCATGTCACAGTAGCTTATATAGGACTTAATATTGGATTTCAGATGAGTTTAAAAATATCTCAGAGATTCCAGCATAGAGATCCAGTGATTCAGAAGAAAACCTTTCACCTAGCAGATGAAAATTTTATACTGGTGTTAAAAGCATATGCATGTTATCAGAAAATAATGCTCTTTCTATTCCAAAACAAAACAATTAAAACTTCATCGATTTAGAGGTCAATGTTCAACACTTAAGGAGCTATTTATACTTTGGAGTTAATTCCTTGGTTATAGAGCTACTTATTATTTTTATCTTTTAAAGTCAGAATGCATAGTCCATGGTTTCATTGTGCTATTTTCATAGATACTTCATTCTCATTAACCTGTAGGTCTATATCCCTTCCCCACATGCCCCTGGCCTCTTTTACTGACACCCTTCCTTCCCCACCCCCAAGTGTCCCTGCTTTCATGCCATATACTTTCCTCTTTTCTTTGGCATTCACTTAAGATCTCTTTTCTCTTTTCAGGGTACCCTTTCTAGCTTCATGATACCACACACACACACACACACACACACAGAGAGGACAGAGAGACAGAGAGACAGAGAGAATACAGAGACAGAGAGATCACAAACTTCCCGTATTTTATTTCTGTCTTATTTAATTTAACATAGTAGTTTTCAGATCCATGTTTTTCTTTTCTGAAAGTAGTATGATTTTCTTTTTTCTTTAAAGCAGAATAAAGTTCCATTGTGAATATGTACCATATTTTCTTCACCCATTCTTCTGTCGATGGACATCTAGCTGGATTACACTTCCCTGCTATGGATCGAACAGCAGTATGAACATGAAAGTGCTGTATGGAATAAAAGTTTGGTTATAACCCTCATGAGCGGGCATTGTAGTTCATATTTGATGATTGAACATTCAAGCTTTTTATAAGCGGTCATTGGAAATTTATTATTATTATAGACAATCGTGCTGATTATATACAGCTCTACAGGTACTCACTTGTTATAAGATCTTTTCTACCTGGTATGTGTATTCATTTAAAAAGATTGGTTTGTTGTTTTTTTTCTTTATTAAAATATAATTCATTATTTACATTTTCTTTTCCTTTCAGTCCTACTATTGTCAGTTATTTATTTTTATTTTTAATATGTGTGAATATATTTGTTCAGGGGGTACAGTAGGCAAAGCAGTTTCCAGAGAGTCCAGAGAGGTACATCAGTATAGAGCTGATTTTACAGCAGCTTGACAGTGCTTATTGGGTGCTGCAACCAAACTCAGGTCCTCTGCAAGGAGCTGGATACTCTTGTGTGAGTACCTTTGTTTGCCTCATGTTTCATTTTGAATGATATACAGATTCTCAAGTATTTTATCTGTAATCCCAGCGGTTAGGATTTTTGAACTTTCATGTTTTATCTATGTGTTCTTCTTTTGAGAACTGCTACTCTATTAAAATTGAGACATGCAGTTTATTTTATTATTTACGTATCCACGCATTAGCCCTGATTGTTCCAAGAGTCCTTCCCATTGGTAAGCTGTCCTCTTCACTTTTTTCCTCATGTTTCTTGCTGAACAGATTCAGTGTTTTTCATTTAATTCCGCTTATAATTTTGAGTTATGAATGTTTTAACTCAGCACTTTATATATTAAAGTTTGTTCCATTTTGAAATGGATATGTTGCTGTTAAGAATTTTATATGACATATTCCCCTTCTCAATAAGTTATATCCTTTCAAGTGACAAATCCCCCTTGCCTCATCCTAAGCAGGTGAATGATGCTGAAGATTTAGTACTAGACTTACATCAAGACAGATCTATGGTTAAAATCGTCGAAAACAAAGATATTTAATATCATTCCCCTCCATGAAGTTATTCAGTTTTCCTCCTACCATTTATTGACCCTCAGTGTATGTTTTTGATACCCTTGAGATTTTTAGGTGGCTGTAAGTATGTGGTTTACTTTTGGATACTCTCTGAAATTCTTTGGTTTTCGAGTCTGTTTTTGTGCCAGCACCATAGTATCTGTCCTTGATGTCATAGCTCTAGTACTGAGATATCTTCAGCATCATTCATCCTGCTTAGGATTGCATGGCTATTTGGGGATTTTGTGTTTTCACTTGAATTTTAGGATTTCTTTATACTTATGTGATGAAGAATGTCATTAAAATTCTTCTCTGGACTGCATCGATCAGTCAGCACTCTCAGTAATATAGCATCTTCACAACATTAATTCGGCAAACTAATGAACATGGGACATATTCTATTGTCTTCATTTCCTTTTTTTAGTAATTTTTTATTCTATACATCATTAACTGCTCTGATGAAGTTTAATCCTAGAAAATTTTGACTGTATCATGAATGAGATATTTTCCCTGATTTACTTTTTGACCAGATTATTGTTGGTAGACAGAAAAGCTACTGATCTTTCCTTATTTTACATCTTCCTACCTTTCTGAAACCATAAGCCCAAATAAATTTCTTTCTGTATAAGTTTTGTTGATGGTTTTTTTATCACATTAACAGTAAAATAATGAATGCAGAGGGAGTTGAATCTGAATGTAAAGGAAAGTTGGTTATAGATAAGAGAAGAAGCAGAGAAAATATAAAGTATATGCACATAAATGAAGGGCAGGTTTACAAAGGCTTGGAGTTGAATGTACAAGGTGACTGAAGTTACAGAAATGGCTTAGGAGTTAAGAGAACTGATGGCTTTTGCAGAGGTTCAATCCTACCACCATGTATCTGTAAGTCCAGCTCCAGGGGATCAGATGTCCTCTTGCGGTCTTCCTGAGAATCAGGCACCCATATGGTGTACAGACTTACATGCAGACTGAATACACATACACATTAAATAAATAAACAAGTGAAGTTTTTTTAAAGAAGAAAGAAAGTATGGGTTTCTGCCTTCCCAGATTATGCAGCTGGAAAGTTTAAGGTGTGAGTGATGGTTTTTATGGGAGATCACAGAAGAACTTTGGCAAAGCAGGCACTAGCTTAGCATAGAGGCAGTCTTTCTACATCACAGTATAGACTAGATTATATGAGGATGGAGGTGATGGATGTAAAAGATGAAACTTATATTTTTGGGTCTGAAAGAAAACTGTTATCTTTTAGTTAACCTAAATGATTAGTGACCTAATCCATTCATGTATCCCAAATTCTCTCTCTTCTTTGGTGGCAGAATGGGGTTTAAATCTTTAAAAGTACTTTCTTATGAATATTGGAGAAATTTGCACTTATTTAGCTGGAAGTCATATGTTGTTGAGCAATACAACATTGCTAATTGTCATAATCTGAGTACTTTTAATTGGTGCTATAGCTAGAACCAAGGGTTTGAGCAAATACTGAACCACTGTACCGTTCCCACACTCTGATTATTGAGAATATTTTTAGGGAGAATATTTGCCTTTCAGTTTCCATGGCTTCACCATTTTATTCTGCTAACTTGGTCAATTTTACTAGTTTTAATTTCATGTCTAACAGCTAGAGAAATTTTACATCACAGCTTCAGAAAGTAACAGCAAGAGTTGAATGTCTATTACATGTATTACTCAAGACAGTATATAAAAATGTTAGTATTTCTAACTATGCAATAAGAAGTTGAGGAAACAGGCTCAGAGATGGTATAGGATATGGTATAAGTAGTTATATATAAATAGATAGTATACATGTAATACATATTATAGTATATATATTATATATAATATACACATGTATATGTAATCCCACATATAAAATATATATGAAACTCCATACATATGCATGTATATGAAATCACAAATTCAGTTTGCTCCTTTAAAACTTCTAAACATTTGCCCTGAGCTAGTAACTACTGGAACCACAGTTTCAGTATTTATAGACAGGTCAATTGTGCCCAAAGCCTCTGCTGACAGTCCTACTCAGAGTTTAAACCATTGCTAATAATCAACGTCATTCCTAATAATCTCCAACAGAATTTAGAGATGAGCTTAATTGATATCCGTTAAATGGATGTTCCAGTGGGGTACATCTAGCCATCCATGCCATGACAGAATGCATAAGGGTGGGAAACAATGCCTGAGTTAGGGTCAGAGCTTTGTCTGTGAATGAACATCAGGCTTTTCTAGGCAAGAGCTGCCCAAATCCTTCAACTTACTAATTAGGAACTTTGATTGACTGTACATTTCCATGCATAGTGGGGGTCATGCATCAAACATGTGGAATACTTACACAGACTTTAAAATATTAATATGTGGGGGAGATACATTTGTTGTAGATGAGGTCATTTGGAGGTCAGAAGGCAATTTGTGGTATTGCTTCTCTCCTTCTACCTTAACACGGGTCCCAGAGATTGAACTGAAGTCTCTAGGCTTTCAGAGCAAACATCTTTACATGTTGAACCATCTAACTAGCCCATCTATCAAAACACAGATACACAGAGAGAGAGGGTGGAGAAAGGAGAGAGAGAGAGAGGGAGAGAGAGAATATGCAGGAAAATCAAGAAAGAGAAAAATTTGAAACCCACAATTTAAAGACATATCATTATACTTGCCATCCAACTAGAATGAGTATACATTGCCCAGAGTGTATATAAAATGGAGAAATGGAGTTTTGGAACCAATCTTTAGCGGATAGCAGACTAAGGTGACATTGAGACTCTGATGGAGTTAGAAACTCATCTTAGGGAAGGGGGTAAAATTTTAGTAAAATAATGAGGTTTGAGCTAGAATTTTTAAAGGGTAAAGGAAAAGGGAAGGAGGGAGGAAAGGAGGAGGGAGATACAGAGACCTACTATTCAGAAATAAAGATATTTCTCCTTTACCCTTTAATTCTATCCAGGGTCCAACCTATGGATAGGTGCCATCACATTTAGAGTGGGTTTTACCTCTTAGTCCTTAGTCCTGGAAGCTTCCTTATTGACACCCCAGAAGTGGGCTTTATTAATCTTCTAAATATTTGTCAACTCTGTCAAGTCAATAATCCAGATGGAGCAGCACAATGTGGAAGTCAGGGCTTCTGATGAAGATTTATATGGGCAGTGACACTGTCAGTGAGAATCTCTGCTTGTTCCCTTGAAGTGTTACAGTGCACAGTCACTCAGGGACAAGTTCTCATTGCACATCCTCTGACAGAGCTCTTATAATACTCCATAATGGCCTGGTGTGAATGCAAGAAGCCCAGGCTCAGAGAACAAAAGTAACACTGTCCACATCTGTGTCAAAATCACCCAAAAGGAGAGATGGGTCTCAGTGCTGGATACAAGCCTCTCCTTGTGTAGATTCACTGAAAAATACCATCCCTGGTGATTGAGATAAGAGGGTTCCATAAGCAGGGAAGATGACATCAGAGCTGTGCAAAGACAATTTTTTCCTGTTTTGAGATCTTGCTGACTGGCTTCCTTTGGGTTTTCCCTAAGCAGGTTGGTTTGGGACACACCTATAGAACAGTAGAGATAAGATGGTCATTGTCTGCATGCTGCCTCCAAAGACAGACATTTCCAGCATGTCCAAGTCCAGAGTGTTTTCACGTGTAGTCCCTCAGAAGGTCCTCAGAGAGGTAAAGGAGGTCAAGATGACCAGTAAGATCCAAGGAGAACTAAAGAGGAATCTGTTATTTTAGTTTGTTCTAAACAAGTGTTAAAGAACACACCAGAAGATTTCATTCCTCCCAATAGAGTGAAGAATAATTAAAAGATAAATTTTATGGAAAAGTTACTATATGTCATGTATATTACACACACTGTTTTATTGATGGTTTCAGTCTTTGAACATGGCCAGTATTATCATGCCTATAGTATAAAAGAAGGCTTCAGAAGCTCTGGCCATGTGACTTAGCAGAAGCACAATTGATACAGGGTGAAACTAGTGCTCCAGTGCGGTGGTCTGTGTCAATCACCTCAGTGATAAATCTCTGGTTAGTCAGCTTTGTTGATCATCTTGGTCACTGAGAACCAAGCATCCAAGCATTTAAGCATCCAAGCATCCAAGTACGGCTGGCTGCCACACTCACTACTACTGCTCCATCCACACATGGACAATGTCCCATGGTACACGAGCAACATGGCGGCAGGCCTGTCCCAGATAACACCATCCTCTGTCCCTGAAGTTCTGGTTTTTTAGTCACTCTCTGATGTCATTGGCAACTTGAATTCATTAAGTTGCACCTTTGCTCTCCACTCAACATTGTTTCTGTGATGGGCTCTGGAATATCCCTGCAGGGGGAACAGTGATGTTTATCAAGGAAAGGGAACCCATTTTTCATATGTCTCAGAATTAAATAGCATTACTGAACTTCCTACCTTCATCTCATCTTCCTCTGATGACTCAACACCTATTCAAGATCCCTTGAGGCTTCTGCTGCCCAAATAGCCACAGAGCAGGTCATCGCAGCACGAGTGGAAAAGGCAAATTACTTTTGCCACAAATGTGAGCACTGAGAGCTCTGCTGAGTCATTTTGAAGATGGAGAGAACTTCTCTGTTAATGCAGTCCTGCTCATGTCCCTTAGAGACCCATTCTCCTGCATTTATCTTGGCTGGGATATTCTTCATTGCAAATACTGTCATTCCCATGTACTAGTGGCCACTTCTTATTCTATCTTGCTTAGGTTCCTGGAAGGGTTGCCACTCTTCTTACCAAGTAGGGAGTATGTACACCTTCTCTTAAATTATTTTTCTTTTCCCTAAATGAGAATTTTATAAACAAGAGTTGTTTGTAAGTAGTTCATGAATATCTGCAGAAGCTCCCTCCACAGGGAGCTAGATCAGGGCTCCTGTGCTTGATTCTCTTTCCAGGTCCAATCCTTCTATTTTCTATTTTTAATTTGTAGAATGCTGGCCTGGGTGGAAGTCACTGCCATCTCTGTCTCTTTTACAAGTGGTACCTGTGACCTAGTGTGGTCACCATTAAGCACCTGATACCATTTCCTTTCTGAGATTCATCACACCATCCTCATAGCTTGGGCTGCTCCTATTCCATTCCTGCTGGGAGATCCTTCCTTTCCAGTCTCCCTATTTGCTCAGTCTCACCCAATTCACACACTGTGGCCCAGAATTTTCATTTTCCAGTTATCCTCAAGGCTGAAAGGGGAATTAAAAGAGCATAGGATGTTGGCTTCAGGTAGAAGCCTACTTCATTCCAGCTCTGCCTAAACACAGGGCAACTTTGCAGAATTAGTTTCTAAATTCATAAGCTGGGAAAATATCATTAACATACTGCCAATAAAAGTACTAGAGTGACACCAGTTAAAGACTTTGAAGTATATAGCTCAGTGTTAGAGCACCTGCTCTGTATGCATGAGACTAGGAGTTTTAATTCTAGGATTGGGGAAGTGGGAGAGTGGGAGTTGGGGATTGAGAGTGGAGGAGGGCTCCATACATTTTCCTCACCATCACTATCCTACTTCTATCTTCTAACATATATACTTTCAATCATTAAAGGTGTTTTCAGTTTTGCTTTTAAATTGTCAGGGAGTCCCTCCTCCCTGGATTCTCATGTGCACCCAGCTGGACATCCCTTGCTCTTTCTCTCTGCAAAGCTTCAGGGTAGGCTCATCTCTGTTCTACTTAAATGGCAGGTAATCTATTCTCCAGTGTCCCCTTTGTGTTTTACAGGAAAGCAATGGGGCTCTGATCAGTGTAGTGATGGAGATGGATCCTTGACCACCATATAGTGATGTACATGTGCCATGTAAACAGTAGAAATGCAAGAGTTTAATCCATCTTTATTGATCTATTAACTTTTTGAGATAGTGTCTCACTATGTCAACACAATCTTATTGAAACTTATAACAATCCTCTTGTCTCTGCCACTCAAATGTTGGAATTGTGAGCTTATACCACCACACTTAGTGATATGGTATTTTTAACCATTTAAAATGAAACACATTAAAAATGTAAATATCTTGAGATCTTTGAATTATAAGGAATGCAAAACAAAACAAACAAAAAACCAGAGGGCTGGCTTTGCAGGTCACACACAAGTACTGAGATCCTAGTCCCTTCATGTGTCATGAAGTGAGCAATTGAATGCCATACTCCGCTTGCTGTGAGCTACCACTGCACTGTGCCAACAAGGTACCTGGAGTCTCAAAACAACAGCAACAACAAAATACTGGGCTGCATTTTCTCCAGTGTAGTTCTGGAATCATTTCTTCCATGGATGTCTTATTTTCCCTCCTTTTTACTACTTTTCACTTAGTTTTGTCTTTTAGGTTGGACAACTTATAAATATGCACCTGTGCATGCATCCTATTGTTTTGCAATGTGAGGGACTTCTCTGACTTCCTGCTCTGACTCTCAGAGTTCTTCTGCCAGATTCTAGTGTTTTGTTTCTCTTATCTCTTCTGCTATTGTATTGCTAGTTCCTCAACCTAGAACTGACCTTATTACTTGCATGTAATTAAAATGGTATAAATGCAAAAAGGAGGAGGGGGGATGGGATAGAGGGTTTCTAGGGAGGAGAAATGGGGAAAGGGGAAAGCATCTGAAATGTAAATAAAAAAAAGTATCCAATAAAAAAACAATCCCATTATTACTATGTGGTGATGTGGATTGGATGTGTGCTTAGAAAACAAAGGCAAGGGATGTTTTGATCCACCATCTTGCCGGGTAGATTTTGTGTTTGTTTGTTTGATTGATTGGTTCGGTTTTTGGTTTGAGAAAGGATTTTAGTTTGCTTTCTAGTGCTATGATAAGCACTGTGATCAAAAGCAACTTGGAGAAGAAAAAGGGTTATTTGGCTTGTATTTACTTGCCACAGTTCATCATCCATGGAGGGAATTTAGGTAGGATTAAGAAAAGGAACCTGGAGCAGGAACTGAAGCAGAAATTGTAAGACTCTGATGAGCCTTAGCTACCTGGGACCTGCCCCCCTCCACACACACACACTCCAATGAACTACATGGAGCCAGAAATAGATGCAAAAGCAAGAGGAGTGTATTGGGGTCATCCTGCATCCAAAGGAGAAGTGACTAGTCCTGGCAGCCCATTCATCTAGATTTTATTATACATCTTTCAGGGGTAGAAATGAGCAATAGCCACTAGGCACAATGTGATTGGCAAAAGAGTGTGACTTTTAAACTGATTTGTCCTTAGGTCAGTCCACCCCAAGGAACGTGTCTACCTGCTCTGGGCTTCCCTTGTCTGCAAGTGGTCAATGGTTAGCCCCTATCCCCACCCCACCCCACCCCTGTGGTCTTCCCGAGGAATGTGATTAGCTTCTCCCTTCCAGAGGGGAGGGGTGCCTACATGCTTTATGACCTCTCTTTTCCAGGAGGGAAGGGGCCTGGTAGAATTTTCCAAAAGCTGACCTCTTCAAGATCACAGAGGAATTCCTGCTTACTATCTTGCTCTCATGGCTTTCTCAAGTTGATTTCTGATACAACCCAGGACCAACTGCCACACTGGGGTTGGCACTGGCCACATTAATCATGGATCAAGGCAATGCCCCCATAGAATTGTCAACAGTTCAATCTGATGGCGGCATTTTCTCAGTTGAAGTTCTCTCTTTCCAGATAACTTTAGCTTGTGTCAAATACATACACACACACACACACACACACACACACACACATGAAAAACAGAAAGAATGAGAGAGAGAGAGAGAGAATAAAAGGATAAAAGGGATCTTATAATGTTTCCCAGGATATTTATCTTTAACCACAAATACATAAATTATTAAATACCTATAGATACACTTCAGATTTAACTGTTTAATGAGTTAGTGAAACCTAATTACATCTACTGTATTCATGCACCCTAGTCACTATAATGATGTGGATAAAAGTAACACTTGCTAAATTCTCTGTGTAAGCCTGATACTCCACTCCATGCTTTTCATGAATTATCATTTTTTGATCTTCATTACAACTGAGATTGTTATTACCATTATCATTTTTTTCCTCTAACAAAGAAACAAAAGGTCACAGAGAATAATAATTTCTTCAAAGACACATAGTTAAGAAGGAGTAGGATTACATTTGAGTCCAGATGACCCAACCTCAAAGTTAAAATTAACATCTTATCATATTACATCATAACATCACAAAGAACAGATAGCTTCACCTGAAGTCCTCAGATAAGACTGCTAGCACTAAAGGTATACACATTGAAAACAAATGGAGTCTTGTGTTTAAAAATGAAAGAATTACACATCAAAGAAAAGTCTGTAAAAACTGAAGGAAAAAGACATTAAAAAGCTTTTGTATAAGCTGAGTCATTGCTGATCTTCCCAAGGCCAAACATCTGACCTCATCTGAGTGCAAGCCAGTAAATTCTACGCATGTACTTTGAGATGTGTCAACCTGTTTATCCATTTATGCAGTCACTAATGGGTTCATTTATTGACTCATCTCTAGAATAAGTATTTGTTTTAACTGCCATGGCCACAGTGTGCTAAGTTTTATTCAATTGCTTTTGTATCTCTCAAATGAAGCCTGGAACACAATATAGATATGATTCCTCTCTGTCTCAGAGAGATGTCTTTTTCAGTATGTTTTGAATGAGAATGAAGGCGGAACCTGACTTAATGGTAAACAATTCTCTTGATATCTAATGGGCTTAGTTTTTCTCAGCTATAGATTTTTCCAGAAGTCAAACACTTTCTTCTTCATAGAAGAAAAAATATATCCAAGACCTCACCCTGTCAAGAACCAAACTGGAATACAAAGTACTGCAGACCTGGAGACAATGAGTCACATTGCTGCAGCAGAAAATGCATCTGGAGAGAGGTCCTACTCTCTAGGCAATGATGGCCTGAATTCCACTGTAAACAGTACCTCCAGCCTCAAACCCACAGGCTCATGTAGCAGAATGATAATGTTTCACAACAGAGAAGAGGGAGTTTCTCTTAAGGTGCTATTGGAATTTAGTTCACATTTCTCTTTATAGTATGCCTCTGGCACAATAGTTACTCTGAAAGAGTCATAACAGGAAGTCAGAGAACTCTCCTTCCATATTTTAGGAAGCTAATGAATGCACCCCAAGAAAATCTAAGTGGAGAGAGGAATCTGTAATTGATAAACCATAGATCCAAGAACAAGATGTCAGTTTGCATCTTAATTGTAGAAATATTTTATTCTGACCTGGGGTTTCTACCCTGCCTTTGACCCTTTAGGTCCCAGATAAAAGACACACATAGCCTTTATATTTACAATAAGCCTTAAACAGTACAAGACCTGGGCAGATATCTACCCTCTATGCTATTAGAATCTGCTTTCCTATCGATAACCCCAAGTTATTTCTTACTATGTTTTATGTGGGCTGCTCTTAACTCCAATTGGCCAGTCCTCAGGGCCACATTTTCATGACTCACCAACCCATGGCAGCTTCTTTTCCTCCTCCACTTTTTTCTTCTCCTCCTAGTTCTTCCCTTGCTCCCCCCAAGTCCAGGAACTCTAAACCCCTCCTATGTCTCTTCTGTCCATCTGTTGGCTATTGGCATCTTTATTTACCAATCAGAAACAATTTGGGGGCAGGGTCACTTTGTTCTACATGCAGAATCCAGGTCTTGGCAGGCCACACCTAACATTACAATAGTCAGCAAGACCAAACCACAACATTGAATGTACAAGGAACCTTTAAAAGGTGGGGCCTAGTTGGAAATGCTGGGTAATTATATGCATTTCTTTAAAGGGAATATTGGAATTCCCTCCCCTTCCTGTCTTGTTATTGCCTGTATGGGGTAATCTTCTTTTCTGCTGTAGAAGGTCATCTTCTCAGCTACATGCTCTCTGCCAGGATGAAATCTCTGAAACCCTGAGCCAAATTGAAAGTTCCCTCTTTATAAGGTGATGACCTTAGGCAATGCACAGGATCTGACTAGTGAAAGAAGAGAAGGGAAGGCTGGGTGATGGGTGATGATGAGGAGAGGTATGAGGATGGTAAAGGACAAACAGGAGGTTGAAGACAAAAGCAGGTATTAAGCAAAGAGTTATCCTCATGTAAACGAGACTAATAAAATGTCCATTCTAATTGTACTTTCCACAGCTGGCTGTGGCAGAAGAGCTAGGGGTGCAACTCAAGTGTAGAGTGCTTGCCCATCACCAACTATACCCTCAGTGGGACCCCTTTCACACAAAAAAATGTGAAAAAAAGGATTGTCAGTGCAGTTTTCAGGGAACATGAAGGAAATGTTTGCACATGAAAGATGTACTAGTCATATGGTCTGTGTGTTTTACAGTTTGTATATAACTATTCAAGGTTTGACAAGCCAGAATAATAATTGTGTGGGGATGGGCATGGTAACTTCAGACACTCTTAAGCCTGTGTCCTGTGAGTAAGGACTAACCTGACCTTCAGAGTGGGCCATCAAACAGAAAGACCATCAAAGTAGAAACATATTGTTTAAAATTCTGTGTGCAAGTGCCAAAAAGGCTGTAACTGACAGAGGGTGTCTTTTCTGAGCCACAATTGAGAGTAATATAAATTAATATGTCATTAATCCTGAGAATGATTTAACTTTCTAAAAACAATATTTTAAAAAGTTTCCTTTCTTTCTGTTTTATGTGTACTAGTGTTTGTCTGCATGGAGGTATGTGCACCAGATATATGCAATTGATTTAACTTTAATATATATATATATATATATATATATATATATATATATATATATATATAATTTTATGTGCATGATTTTTTGTCTGCATGTTTGTCTGTATACTATATATATGTATGGTGCCCATAAAAGCCAGAAGAGGTCACCTGGTCCCTTAGAATTGGAATTGCAGATAGTTGTGTGCTGCCATGTGGGTACTGGTAATTGAAACCAGGTCCTCTGGAAGATCAGCCAATAATCCCTAATTTAACTTCTTAACGCCATGAACTCATATACACAGACAAATAAAAAATACCCTTCCCTCTTTCCTGTTGCAATTTTAACATATCTGTGCAAACACATCAAAAGGTTATATATGGTATGTCATCAAATAAATGGATGACTGAGCTCAAACCAAGATTTAGGTGTATTCATAACACAATCAAAAGTAAAAGATACACACATAACTATCTATGATAGTTTAAACTCCTGCTTTTTAATAATTCAAAGATCAAAAGCAAGCACAGAGTTTATATCTAGGAGTATTTGGGAATGTCTTAGGTGGGTTATTTATTATTAATTATTATTATTATTATTACTATTATTATGTCAAAAGAAAAGAGAGCTACTGACTCCACATTTGCTTTGCTTTGTATTTATTGAACATATGACATGTCATAGTAGAGGTATTATGTGTACTAGTGCTTATAATAAGCACACACTCACACACACACACACACAAAATCATGCAGGTTCTTTGAGAAACTGAAGTCACTTTCTGAAATCCACTTAGCTAGGATTTGTTTCTCTGTCAGTAATTCTAAGTTTAATGTTCTTTCTTTTCTATTGCTCATTTCCATTCTATTGTCTTTACCAGAGAGGTGGAGACCCGAGAGACAAGGGGGATCTTGTTATGCTGAAAATAGGGAAGGCCAATTGCTGGCTGGTATGGCCTGCTACAGCTTCTCAGAGTGTTCAGAAGTAAAGGACTTCTATGGACACCTTGGCCTGGAACTCAAGGAGCAGTGTGACAGATGCATAGGCTGTCATGAATGATGACAATATAGGGATATGTGTATGAGATACACAGGATCCCATAGAGTCTAGATCATATCCTTTTTGAATAAATAGGGAAAAGCCATCTGAGTAAATTAAATTATCATTTACACTAAAGTTAGGTTGAATTATTTAACAACATAGTGATTCCCTGGCATGGATAATCTTTGCTGGTAATACGAGTTCCCTTGGAACAAGAAGCAGGAGGATTACAAATTCAAGGCTAGCCTGGGCCATTTAATGAGATACTATCTCAAATAAAAAGTAATAGGAAAGCTAGGTGAAGAGCTCAGCATTAGGGAGCTTACACAGAATACACTAGTGAAAGGCTGGTGACCCAGCTCAGGAGGAGCCCACCTGATTAACATGCATATGATTGACTTAGAATAGTTTCCAATCCATAAGAAAGATTTGCAAAGTTACTTTCAGCACATCATTACCTTGAGTCTTCTCTGTACTGTTGTCACATTTATTCTGAGAATATTTTGGGTTCTCAGCAAAAAATCATCTTTCTGTGAAGTCTGATTTATAAAATGTTCTGCTTGAGATTCAATCTTGCTTTTACCTTGTAGGTCTGAAATAAATACATATTATAGAAAACAATAGAAAACCTGTTGTTACCACATTTAACACACATGTTCATACACACGCACATGCACGCATGCACACATATAATCAGAAGCAGGGAAATTGATGCTGATTTTTGCTAAGCCAAAGGTTGAGCACAGAAGTCAAGCCTGACCCCATTTAGAGGAAAACAACAAAGGAGTTGTAAATTACAAGTGCAGAAAGTAAGCATGAGATGCTGAGCCTGAGAGAAGAGGTCTACTGCTATCTGCCTTGCCAATTAAGGAGAAATGGAAGAAGGAGAAAAAAATTGGGTCGCTCTGACATCTGTTATTCTAGCAATTTTGCTTTCAACATTATTCATAACTATTTTATCCCAGTCCATGATCTGGCCTCAAAGCAAAATCATAGCTATTTATGAATAAAGTACAGTAGTCAGTATATTGTAAGTAGAATAATAAAAATGTAGAAATTTATGATGGGCTGCTTGCACAAGGTAGATGGGATCTATGCATAAGAGGATAATTGCCTTTGAGAAGAAGCTGTGCCCACTGCCAAGAGGATTTCACCTTCTCCCTATGTGGAAATTGCAAATTGATCAATTCTAAAACATTTCTTATGATTTAGGGCCTCAAAGACATGGTGTACCATGCACAGGGAAGACTCCACAGCAATGCATCAACATGGAAGGTTGAAACACAACAAATTAAAGGGCCGATGTATTTTGCAATTCATTATTGTTAGAAAAGAGCCTGGCTGGTGGCCTAGAGAAGAATTACAAGGGTATTGCTCTGAATGAGTCATCTTGCTGCCTCTGCGGAAGTTATCTATTGCAGATGAATTGTCATCTATCTCAAAGTAGCTGTCAGGATGGTACAGATGTGGTTTAGGTCCTAGAGACCAGAAAAGGAAATTTGCTGCATTGTGGCTGGCATCTTGTTTTCCATGGGAACTTGGATGAAAGATGAAAAAGTCACTCAACAAAGAATCAGGGCCTAAGTTACTAAGGAGTCAGAGGCAGGAGGACTGCAAGTTCAAGGCCAGCCTGGAAAACACAGAGAAACTTTCTTAAATAAAAAGTCAAAACAAACAAACAAACAAACAAACAAACAAACAAAAGAGCTGGGTGTGTAGCTCTGTGCCACAGCTCAGCAGGAGACCCTTTGTTTAGCATGCATAAAGCTTTGGGTTACATCCCCAGTGCTGGGGAAAAAGAGTCAGGGTGACTCACAACAACCACCACCCCTTTGTTGGAACCTCTATACTCTATACTCAGTGTTCTTGATATACATTAGCTGGTCTCTTGTCTCCTGGAAAGACATGCCTCCAGATATTCCAGGATACTGTAGGGACTGGAGAGTCACATCTGTAAGATTACACTATACGATGCAAAGGCAAACTGGCTGTTGACATTACAGGACATGTGAGCTTCTGAGTTATAATTTCTTTTTGCTGCTGAGATCAGGAACTTCTCTGAAGAGATGTTTAGATTCAACAGAAGTTTTAAAGACATGTCCAAGTGTACAGACAGCTTGTACAAACACATGGAGGAATGAAAAGGCAAGTGAGGAGACAGAAGGAGTAAAATACTAGATTGGCTAACATGGCATGTCTGGGTAGCAGCAAAATGATAAAGTAGCTTCCATGATCATGAGGGATAGCGGAGAGAGAGCTTAAATGGTGAAAAGGAAATAGAAGAAAAGAAAAAGCATATTGATGGATTCTACCCAGCAGAGTTAGGGACATTACACATGTGAAGAGGCAGCTCTTCATACTGGTTATTGTTTATTTTGCTATGTGGAAGCTTTAAAGACTTATGATGATTATTTTAAGTTATATGTGTACATGTGTGTGTACACACAAATTTAGTACCCTTGGAGACCAGAAGATACTGACATGGGTGATGGGTCCCAACCTCAGGGCCTCTGCAGGAGCAGTATATAGTTTTAACCATGGGGCCATCACTGCAACCTTAGGAGCTTTTTAACTTGATATTATCTGTGCTGGTTTGAACAAGAATGACCCCACAGGTTCATAGACTTGAATGCTTTGTCTCCAGTTAGTAGACAATTTGGGAAGAACTGGAAGGGTAGCTTTGTCAGAGAAGGTATGTCACTGAGAAAGGGCTTTGAGGTTTCAAAAGGTACCACCCCAACTGTCTCTGGCTTCTCCTTACAGAACAAGATGTGAGTTCTCGCTTGTTACTGCTATCATGCCTCTGTTGTGCTCTCATGGAATCTAACTTTCAGGAACAATAAGCCCAAATTAAACATTTTGTTTTTAGAAGTTGCTTGGTTGTGCTGTTTTGTCACACCAATAGAAAAGTAACTAAGACATGATCTAATTTGTTATTTCTTAGTATTATCTCATAGGTTATTAGAGTCCTTTTAGAGTATCTTTGCCTATATGCCTATATCGTGAAGTTTTTGCCTCCTGTATTTTCTGTTAGCAATTTCAATTTTAAGGACTTTGATTCTTTTTTTTTTTTTTTAAATGAGTTTTGTAGAAAGAAAGGTATAACAATCTGATTTGTGTCTTCAATGTTTTGGTATTTAGTTCACCCAGTACCATTCATTAGAGAGACTCCTTTTTGCAATAAATGTTTTTGACACATTTGTTAAGCATCAGATGATTGCAGTGTGTAGGTTTATGTCTGGACTGTGTTCTCCAATCCATTAATCTATGGGATTGTTTTGTAACAGTGTATGATTGTTAGTTACTATGACTTTGTAGTATCATTTGAAATTAGGTGTCTCCAGCATTGCTCTTTTTGCTCAGGATCATTTTGGTTATTGAGGGTGAGGGTAGTCTATTTCTGAAAGCTTGTTTGTTTGTGTGCCTGCGAGTGTGTGTGTGTGTGTGTGTGTGTGTGTGTGTGTGTGTGTGTGAATTTGACACAAACTGGGATCACCTCAATTTAGGGAATGCCTCCATGAGATTGTAGGCCAGACAGGCACATTTTATTGATCAGTAATTAATGCAGGAGAGACTAACCCATTGTGGGTAGTACTACCTCTGGGCACATAGTCCTGGTTGTATGGAAAACAAGCTGAGTGAGCCATGAGGATCAAGCCAGTAAGCAGTGTTTCACCATGGTTCTTCTTCAGTTCCGGCTTTGAATTCCTTCAATGATGAAGGATTGTAAGCTGAAATAAATCTCCTTCCTCCCCAAGTTGTTTTCAGTAATTAGGTGTCTCCAGCATTGTTTATGATAACAAAATTAACCTGACTAGACCAATGTATTTCATAGCTCCATGGTAATTTTTAAGACTCTTCTCAAATTGGCATTTGATAAGGATTCCACTGAATCTGTAAATGGTCATTTTACAGTGCCGAGCCTGCCTATCCATTAGCATGAAAAGTTTGTCCATTTTCTAGTATCTGTAATTTCCTTGATGTTTTATAATTTTCTTTGTAGAGTTTTTCACCTCAGCTAGGCTTATGTCTAGGCCTTGTTATTATTGGTTGTTTGGTTTTGAGGTTATTGTGAATGGGATAATTTTCTGAAGCCATTCTCATGGAGTATGTTATTTCGTGTGTGTGTGTGTGTGTGTGTGTGTGTGTGTGTGTGTGCTCATTCATGTGCTGTGTATTACATGTATGCAGATGTTTGTGCAACCCATATAGCTATAAGTTACCCTGGGTGCTGGGAATCCAACTTAGATCCTCTTTAAGAACAGTGAGTGCCCCTAACCACTGAGCCATCTCCACAAGCCACTCTTCAGGCTTTTTAACATTGAAAGATATTGAATTTTCTCATAGGACTTTTATTCACCTGATCATAGAATTTTTGCTTTTAATTCCATTTTTATGCTGTATTATACTTCTTGCTTTATACATGCTGAACCAATCTTATATCCTGGAGCGAAACAAATCTGCCTATAATGCACAATCATATTAATGTGTTGCTGTATTCTCTTTTCATGTATTTTGTAGAAGCTTTTCATGTCTATGTTCTTTAGGTACATTGCTCTATAGTTTTTCTTTTGTGTCAATTCTGTTATCAGGGTGATATTAGCTTCAGGAGATAGTTTAGAACTATTCCTTTCTATGCTATAGAATAGCACAATAGCATCCTCTTTATATTAATGTCTAGGCTTAAGATTTATAATAAATATATCTTTTAATAAATTCCAACTCTGATTCATACCGACTCATTAAGGTCTTATAGAATTCAGCAATGAATCCGTCCAGTCCCAGGTTTTTCTCTGTTCAAAGACTTTATAACAGTTTCTACAGATCTTTATTGATCTGCTTATTTTTTAATCTTTGTCATTTTTTATTTTCTTCTTTATCAAACTTTTAACTTTCTTTTTTGTCAAATTTTCACAGGTCATTTTTATCTGAAAATTTATCTTCACATTTTAATTTATTGTAATATAATCCCTAGTAGCCCTGTGGATTTCAGAGGTATATTTTGCAGTGTCTTCCTTCTTGTCTCTAATTTTGTTACTTTGTTTATATCATCTCTCTATTATTTTTAGTTACTTTGACTAAGGCTTTTCAAAATGCCACCAAGGATCAAGTGTCTACATATATGAGCCTATGGAAGCAACATGTCTCATTTAAACCATCACACAGTTCATGTGTAAAAACTGTGCAGCTGAGGTTTTTTTATTTTTACACTCCAGATCTTATTCCCTCCTGGTCCACCTTCAGACTGTGACTGTTCCACATCCCATACTTCCTCCCCACCCTCCTGTCTCCATGAGCATGTCCTCACCGCACCCTCCACCCCACCAGACCTCTAAACTCTCTGGGGCTCCAGTCTTTTGAGTGTTAGGTGCATCTTCTCTGACTGAACCCAAACTGATCAGTCCTCTGCTGTATATGTGTTGAGGGCCTCATATCAGCTGGTGTAAGCTGCCTGGTTGGTGGTGTAATTGAGTTATTTTTAAATCACAAAAATGGTTTAATGTTTTGAATGAGTTTATTGTTTTGTGTTGTGCTGCATCCATAGCTATGCCAGGGCACACATAACTCTCTTGGTGCATTTTGGATATCCTGAACCTTAGATACACATCTCACAGGTAGATATGGTGGAGATGGTCACTCGATCTTGTTATTTCTTTTCCTAATGTGACCAAATTGAGTACATTTCCTTCTTCTGCTTTTTACCTTTATGTTATCTCTTTAATTGGCTTATTTGTGAGAGGGCTGAAAACTTAGTTTATCAAGGCCGTCAGAATTCAAATTGTGACCTTCTAAACCCAGTCACTGTTTTGTTTAAATTGCATGGAGAGGCAGGAAGGCACTGAGTCTCTAACCATAAATGTTCTCTTCCTCTCAAAAATTGTTTTTCAAGCTCTCATTGTCTCCGGGATTCTATACTGATCTCAATTTCATTAAATGTATAGTTGTAAATTCTGGTTTGTATCTCAGCTTTCATCTTCTCTCATGTTATAGCACATTGCTTCTCAGGAAGAGAGTTCCTGAAGACATCATCTTCATAGTTCACATGATATCCATGAACACATTCATTTAAAAAAGATTCAAGGGTCCCCCCAACCTCCTACCTCCCGAAGTTGCCTTTTTCCATTCTTTCTGCTGGCCCTCGGGGCTTCAATCATTTTTCCCCACCCAATGCAAGATAATGTTCTCCTCTCCACCCCATTCCCTTTTCCTCCCAGTTCCTCCCTCCCTTCCACCTTGTGGTTGTTTTCTTCTCCCTTCCAAGTGGGACTGAGGCATCCTTACTTGGGCCCTTCAGCTTATTGACCATTTTGAGTTCTGTGGACTGTATCTTGGGTATTCTGTGCCTTTTTTCTCTAATATCCACTTATTAGTGAGTACATACCATGCATGTCCTTTTGGATCTGAGTTACCTCACTCAGGATGATATTTTCTAGTTCCATACATTTGCCTGCAAAACTCAGGATGTCCTTGTTCTTAGTAGCTGAGTAGTATTCCATTGTGTAAATGAACCACATTTTCTGTATCCATTCTTCTGTCGTGGAACATCTGGGTTGTTTCAGCTTCTAGCTATCACAAACAAGGATGCTATGAACATAGTGGAACACATGCCCCTGTGTCCTGGTTGGGCATCTTTTGGGTATATTCCCAAGAGTGCTACTGCTCGGTCTTCAAGTAGATCTATTTCCAATTTTCTGAGGATCCTCCAGATTGATTTCTAGAGTGGTTGTACCAGTTTGCAATCCACCAGCAATGGTGGAGTGTTCCTCTTTCTCAGCATCCTTGCCAACATGTTCTGTTGCCTGAGGTTTTGATCTTGGCCATCTGATTGGTGTAAGGTGGAATCTCAGAGTCATTTTGATTTGCATTTCTGTGATGACTTTGAACATTTCTTTGGTTGTTTCTCTGTTGTAAATTCTCAGTTTAGTTCTATAGTCCATTTTTTGATTGTATTGTTTGGTTTTCTGGTGATTAGCTTCTTGAGTTCTTTACATATTTTGGATATTAGCCCTCTATTGGCTGTGGGGTTAGTGAAGATTTTTTCCCAATCTCTAGGTTGCCAATTTGTCTTATTAACTATGTTCTTTGCCTTACAGAAGCTTTCCAGTTTCATGAGGTCCCATTTATCAATTCTTTATCTTAGAGCTTGAGCCATTTAAGTTCTACTTAGGAAATTTACCCCATGCCAATGAGTTCAAGGCTCTTTCCCACTTTCTCCTCTATTCGATTCAGTGTATCTGGTTTTATGTTGAGGTCCTTGATCCACTTGGACTTTAGGTTTGTGCAACGTGACAAATATGGGTCTATTTTCATTTTTTTCTACATATCAACAGTCAGTTAGACCAGCACCATTTGTTCAAGATGCTTTCTTTTTTCCATTGTATATGTTTGGCTTCTTTGTCAAAGATCAAGTGCCTGTAAATGAGTGTGTTTTTTTCTGGGTCTTCAATTCTATTCCATTGATCAGCGTGTCTGTCTCTGTACCAATACCATGCAGCTTTTATCACTGTTGCTCTGTAGCAAAGCTTGAGGTCAGAGATGGTGATTCCCCCAGTTATTCTCTACATTTGGGAAAGGGAACTTGTGGAGCCTACCTCCAGCAAAAAGACAGGGCATCAAGTGAGGGATGGGATTGCCATCCCATAGTCAAAACTCTGACCTATAATTGTTCCTGTTTGAAAGAACTGCAGGGATGGAAATGGAGAGGAACCTGAGGAAAAGAAGGTTCCACAACAGGCCCAAAGTGGGATCCAGCTCAAGGGGAGGCGCCAAGACCTGATACTATTACTGAGGCTATGGAGCCCTTACAAAAAGGAACCTATCATGACTGCCCTCTGAAAGACCCAACAAGCAGCTGAAAGAGTCAGATGCAGATATTTGCAGCCAATCAATGGACAGAAGCTGCTGATCCCTGTGGTTGAATTAGGGAAAAACTGGAAGAAGCTGAGGAGGAGGGTGATCCTGTAGGAGGACCAGCAGTCTCAATTAACCTGTATCCCAATATCTCTCATACACTGGACCACCAACCAGGCAGCATATACCAGCTGATATGAGGCCCCCAGAATATACAGCAGAGGACTGCCAGGTCTGGCTTTAGTCAGAGAAGATGCACCTAACTCTCAAGAGACTGGAGGCCTCAGGGAGTTTACAGGTCTGGTGGTATGGGGGGTGGGGACATTCTCATGTAGACGGGATATTTATTTATTTATTTTTAATTTCTTTATATGAGTGTTTGCTTGTGTATCCATATGCATGTGTACTGTGTATATGCCAGGTGCACAAGGAGGTCAGAATTGGTTATTTGATTCTCCTGAGACTGGAGTTACAAATGGTTGTGAAAGTTCATATGAGTGTTGGGATTCAAATCCAGGTCCTTTGTAAGAGCAGCAAGTGCTCCTAACCACTGAGTAATTTCTTCAGTTCCACCATTCTTGATTATGCTTCTTGTCTTCCTTTTCAATGTCAGATAGAAGAGATAGCTCCAGAATGTGATCCTGCACTCTGCACTCTCTGATTCCACAGACCCCACTACTGTTAAGAAGATTCCCAAGCACAGAACACCATATTTCTTGGGTTGGTGGCTCCTTCCTGTGCCCTGTTACCCACTTGGTACACTGTACTTGTATTGTCACAAGGAGAGAAATCAGCTATTTTAATTAAGGTGTTCCCCTGGGACAACTGAATGAAAAAGCCCTAACCTATAAATATTCCCTTAAGAATTAATTATGAATGTTATGGTTTAGGGAGAAGGAATGATGGGGTCATCTAATTGACTGTGAGACTGGAATTATTAACAGCAGCAGCGACACTATGAGAGCTCTGCAAGACAAAGCAAAGTATCTTTCTCTTGTGGTTTCAAGGTAAGGGGAGGTCTTGCACTAAGACTAAGCAGGCTTAGTGTGACCTAAGGTATATGACACAAGTAAAGGGATATGACACAAGTGACTTTTTCTACATGAAAGGGGGTTATTCTCTGTCTGGGTAGCAGAGGGGCTTGGTTAATTTGTGATATATATTATTCGATAGTAGTTAGGCTACTTCTAAGCCCTAGGTGTCAGGGGAGTTGAGTACAATCTTGCCTTGTGTATTCTCTTTGCTTATGGCTTGGTTACCTGGAGAGCCTCTGTTCTCTTACAATGAGACTCTGATGAAACTACTCTACTTTACAGTTATCATGTGACTTTTCTTGGGCAGATAAAAGAAATATCCATTCTTGATCTCCAGAGAGGGTGCTAGAAAACTGAAGAAAGAACCTTGTCCACATCTAGTTTGGCGAACCAGTGAGTTTATTAGTGTTCATTACAGAAGCATAACAGCCACAACACCAAAGTCTCACCTTCAGTCAGCTTTTCACCTCCGGACATCTCTAGTACCTCACAAGATCATGTGTGGCTGTTGTAGGAAGGAGCAGTGACTAGAATCTCAAGTGAAGCTCTGATGAGCATTCCTCCTTCCAAAAGGATGTTAACAGCTTCTTTGACATTACCAGAGATCAGGCTATCCCCAATAATATTATTCTTAGTTTACTGACTGCAGATCTTCTATAGATCACTGTAACAGCTCTGCTTCCTGATTACAATGCTCAGGTTGTGCCTAGGGGGAGGCAGCTACACTTCAACAGCGAATGCTGTGAGTAGTCAGTGAGATTGTTTATATGAGTTCATCTGTAAGCTACAGTATGTTTATGGCACCAAGGAAAGCATTATCCATGGACTCTGAGTTTGAAGCAGAATGATGTTTATTCTGGATTTACATACCCCTTCAACAGGGTCAGATTGTACCCAAACAGTTACATGGTCTGGATAAAATAATTAGGATGTTGCCTGAGGCACTCAAATCTTTCTTCTTTCAGGGATAAATTCTTACCCAGTCTCCAAAGTCCAAATAAATGCTTCTCCATTTTCTGCATGGTATTTTCTCCCCTCTGCTTAATACTTTTAGCACAGATGTTACCAAACTTGGAGGACTCAGCCTGTGCTCCAACAGAGCCAGATTCTGCCATTCATCATCCTCAGCAAGGCAATTAAAGGAGTCAAATTAACATTGAAATGTGAAAAAGGAGATTCATTCACCCTGGCTGCAATGGGAAAAGGGACAAAGAGATCCAATAGCCACCCAGGCCTCCAGGCCACCTTTGAGGTCCTGATATGAGAGTAAGTTTAAATAGCAAACAAGAGAAAAGTAACTCAATAGACCCCTCACCCATGATCAACATAGCTTTAATTTCATTTTTAAGGTGCTCTAACATATTGTAAATTCTTTCCCTGGAGACATGTACCTTTGGTTGGTGACATTTTCATCTCTCAGCATGAGATTCTTGTTGAAAGTCTCACTTTTCTAGGATCCAGTGTTCCAATGCTTTGATTTATCAAGAGACACCACTAGTGTCTTGTAAGAATATCTTAATTTTTGTCAGGCATGTCATGAATACTGCCCTATTTTCCATCCTTTTCTTTATTCACTAAATGAAAAGCCTGGCATTAGATTACAGGGAATCTACCCATGCATTGGCCATTTTTGACTATTTCATGTGTATCAGAACATTAGCATGCCTGGCTTCATTTTCTTCACTTGCAAGGAGGACTGTAATACTTGCTTTGAAATATCTATGATGGAGATGCACAAGATGTAGAGTGTCATTGTGCCACTTCTAGGGCTGTGAAGTGTTATTAACAGACTTCCCAGCACAGCCAATGTTCAACATGTGCTATCAGCCCAAGAGTCTTCTTCCCTCCCTGAAGCTCTCACAAGTCTTTTTACTGGAACAAATATACAGGTCTTTGAAAAACATAGAGATCGAAGAGACATTACCTAGAGCCACTTCTGGGAGGAAGTTAGTATCTGGGTCTGCAAAGTCCTAGAGGACTAAGCATCTGGAGTATGTCAGTGCAAAAATATAACTCTCACCTCAGAAAGGGTAAGAGATAGTTTATTCTGGAGCCAGATATGATAGAAACCTGACTTAAGTGACCTCAGATTCCATGTTTAATGTAGAAGCATTTCTGTGAGGTTTTAATAGTAAAAGAATGCATAAAGTCATAAATGAAGACACATTTCAAATACTTTACTAGGAGCATCAGAGAGGCAGATAACAGCTATGTGGAGAAACCTCAGCTATAGGCCTGAAATGCTATCTGATAGCATTCTTAGCCTTTGGGTTAATGGAATCGACTGGTGTGATAAGCTAATATATTACAAACGATGTTTATCTGCTAAACATAGAATGTTAGGTCTCACACAGAAACAGTCAAGGAATGGCTATTTTGGGGGCTAAAGATAGCCTAAGATAAACTGTAATTAGGCTCTGAACTTGTAACATTCCAACAACCTCTTCAGATCACTGCAGTTCTGATTAGTCAATCAGCGTTTGAAGACACAGCTTCTTTATGAGAATTCTCATTCAGGAGGGGAAGAGATCGAATTTTAGGGAAGGGTCTCCCATTGAGCCCATCAATTGAGTGAGGCTGGCTGACCAGTGAGATTCAGAGGTCAGCCTATCTCTCTGTCTCTTTTAGTGCTGGATTACAGTTATGTGCTGCCACATCTGATGTTTTACATGGTTGCTGAGGTGTGAACCGAGATCCTCACTCTTATGTGACAGCAGAGATCACATTAAAACACAATTTAAGATTGTAGCCTACGGCTGATTCACAGGACAGTTGTTAATCTCCTTCCTGGAGCTGGAAGGGGCTGAGAGCAAGGCTGCGGGAAGAGTGGGGCCTGAGGTTTCTTTTCTAATGTCTGCCAAAGTGGTTCAGGCATTTTGTGAAGGTGAGATTTGAGAGAACATGACATGTTTTTAACAGAGATTTTAATCGTGGGGATTCATAGGAAGAAAGGTTAGAGAAATAGTAAGATATAACCAAGTGTGTGCCACCCTTTCAAGAGTATACTAGGCTCTTAGTTGTCTTTGCGATGGCTACCATGCATGTGGTTTTAGTAGCAAATGATGAAGAAACACTTTAATCTTTTGAAAAAGATTTATTTTTGTTTTATGTGGATATGTTCACCTACATGTGTATAAGATTACTGTGTGTTCAGTGCTAGCATGGGCCAGAAGAGGGTATCAGATCTCCAGGAACCGAAACTACAGATGGTCATAAGCTGCAGTATGTGTACTGGAACCCACTGAGTTCCTCTACAAGAACAGCCAGTGCTGTTAACCACTGAGCCATCTCTCTAGCCCCAAGAATCATTTTCCCTTTTAATGAGACAGCAATATAGTTCCCAGTGTGCACTGAGGGAGATCACAGCTGATAAGGTGAAGCCATGATTCACAAGGGTTATATGCACAAGGATGCTTTTATTACAAACAGACATAGATAGTTTTCTTTATGAGATTCCCAGAAAGTATCTAGAAAAGGAATAGGGCCACACTCAAGGTCATAGACATTCAGACTTTAAGCAGGAATCAAGCAAGACTGCTAGTCTAACATTGGAAAGTATTCATATATAAAAAGAGTGTTGTCTCTGTATCAGTAACCTTTACAGTAAATGGTAGGTGTGTAGAAACTCTTTTTTAATCTTTGTGTGTGTGGTGTATTGTATATGCATGTTCATATATGTATGTACCTGTATATGTAGGTGCATTTTCATGTGTATGTACATGCTGGTGGAGGCCAGAGGCTGATGTCTTTCTTCATCAATCTTTCTTACTTTTTGGGGCAGAGTCTCTTGATGAGCCCAGAGCACATCAATTCAGTGAGGCTGGCTGACAGTGAGCTTCAGAGGTCTGCCTGTGTCTGTCTCTATGTCTTTAGTGCCGGGATTATAGATATGCACTGCCACATCCAGTGTTTCACATGGTTGCTGGGATGTGGATCAAGATATGGGAGGGGGGAATCTGGAGGCAGGGCAGCATTTAGGATGAAAATAAAAAATGAATCCTCATTCCTGTATGACAAGCACTTTATCTACTTGAGCCATTACCCAGCCCCAAAGGTGATTCTCTGCTCACAGGTGGCTGGATATTTAGCAGAAGATTACTTTGTCTGGCATCAAGGGGAGGGGAGCCCCTTGGTCCTGTGGAGGCTCCATGACCCAGTGTAGGGAATGCTAGGGCCCTAAGGTGGGAGGGGATGGGTGGGTCAGGGAGCACCCTCATAGAAGCAAGGGTCTGGAGGAAGGTTTAGGGGGCTCAATGGAAAGGGGGATAACATTTGAAATGTAAATAAATTTAAAAACCAATAAAATAAAAAATAAATAAAAAACCAATAAAAAAAAGAAAAATAAGTCATAATATATTTTCTGAGACTTTGGGGAAAATTCTAAACAATGTCTTCCAAAATAAAAATGGCTTTTTGAATAAAAGCTAAGCAACATTACATGAGAACAGAGTCAGGATATGACTATTGCATTATCTGCGTGTGGAGCCCAGAATAGATGGCAGAATCAAGAAAAGCTTCACAAAGAAGGTGACATCTAGATGGGTCTGAAATCATAGTCAACATACCAAGATAAAATGGAGTCAATGATCCAGCTAAACTAATTCTAGGCATGTACCAACACCCCTCAAAAAAACAAAGTCAAAGTCGGCTTACTATAGAAACACCTGCATATATATGTTTATTGTATCCATAAAGGCTGTTATAGAATCAGCCTAGGAGTCAGTCAATGAATGAACAGACACACACACACAACAGCAACTCTCATTTAGCCATTACAAGAATGCAATTAGGATGCTTTCTGTAAAATGGGTAGAACTAGAGACTATTATTTAAGTAAAGTATGTCAGATTCATAAATTCAAATATTGAATGTTTTAATTTATAGAAGAAAAGAACATGAAAGTCAAAAAGAGGACTATTAAGGTTATGAAAGATAAACAGAGGGAGCAAGAGGATGATAAAATAGGATAGTGAAGGGTTGGAAATATAGTTCAGTAATTAAAAGTACTGGCTACTCTTGCAAAGGACCCAGGTTGGATTCTTAGCACTCAAATGGTGGCTCATAGCTATTGCTAACTACAATACCATGGAATCTGATACCCTTTCTGGTCTCTGTAAGTACTGTACACATGTGGTAGACAGACAGACATGAAGGCAAAACACCCAAACACATTAAAATAAATAAATTACTAAAAAATTTAAAACAAAAAAGATAATGAGGGATGGGCATAGAAAGTATATATTATATGCATGTAAAATGTTATAACAAAAATTTATTATATAATTATTATTAAGTAATTAATACTAATAAAAAGGAGACATGAAAAATAAATATATTTTTGTTACTGAACCAAATTTTAATCTAAAATAAAAGGTTATGTTCATGTTAAAAAATAACCACTGAGTGCAGCTAATTTTAATAGATAGTATATTAAATGAAATTGATGTGAAATCTGGAATTTAGGCATAGAAAACTTGAAGGTAAGTTGAGGTTGCACCTCAAGGATAAGTCACATAATGGAATGTTTTAGCTGCTGTAGCCCCTGGGAAACACAATAAGCACATGCTCTCCCACCCTCCCTCTGCTCCAGCTATGGAGCACTCAGCTATGATGGGCAGGAGTGGAGAAGATCGTACATTACCTTCCAAGTCTCAGGTAGAGAGGTAAGTGCTCTCTTGTGTCACCTCACACCATCTTGTGGCCCTCAAATTCAAGAGTAAAGGGCCTGGGGGAATGTTTTACATGGATGAAAGAGAGAGTGGAAATGCTGCAGGGCAGGGAAGTCCAAAACCTTTGTGGACAACACTGGAGGGAAGAATAAGACACTAGGCAGCAGATTTACAATGATCCTTGATGTTTCTATCTTGGATAAGGTTGAAAGTGTGAGGACGGAAATCTCTGAAGAAGCCACATCTATATCAGATTTCTGTAAGCTGGAGACCTTGATCATGATTAGGCAGATGAGAATGTGGTAAGTCTACAGCCACATGTTCTTTGAGAAATCTTAGCTTCTTTATTGCCTGCTCCCTTTGACTTTTGTATCTTAACTGTGATGCTTGGTTTTAATCGTTAACTGGGCCTACCCAGTGTAGGTAGCACTATCCCACTTCTGAATTATCCTAAATTGTGTAAGACTGGAAATGCAAATGGGCTGACGAGTACTACCATGAATACATCAATTTGTTGTTCTCTGCTTGGGACTGTGGATATGATGTGAGCAGCTGCTTCAAGTTCCTTGAACTTCCCTGCTATATTACATTGTAACCTGGAACTGTACTATAAAGAAACCTTTCTCCCTAAGATATTTCTGTCAAGATGCTTTTATCATAGAAACATGGAAACACATCTAAGTCTTGTGACTCAGACAAACCTCTTAGAGTGCATCAATAACCTTAGCACACCTCTATCATGCATTACCTCTAGATCTGAAAACGGTACCAGATGGCATCTGAAATCTATGGAAAGGATTTCCTCACCTTGGTATAGCTTACTGGGCTATCTAATTTCTAATACAAACTAGAGTCACCTGAGAGGAGGGAACCCCACTTGAGTTGCCTCCAGCAGATTAGTCTATGGTCATGTCATTTCTCGGTTGATGATTTATGTTTTAGAGCTTAGCCCACTGTGGACAGTGTCATATCTAGGCAAGTAATCTTGGGCTTTAAGAAACACAGCTGAATAGTCAGGGAAAGTAAGCCAGTAAGCAGTGTTCTTCCGTGGTCTCTGTTTTAGTTTCTGCCTCAAGTTCCTGTCTTGACTTCTCTTGGTGATAAATTACGACCTGGAAGTTAAGGTGAAGTAAGCCCTTTCCTCTCCAGGATTAATTTTGTCAGTTCTATCACAACAAAGAAGCAAACTAGAGCACTTGCCTCCATAAAGCCCCCACCAATGCATTTATTTTGAACATTCCATGTATTCTAGTTTTGTTCTGTGCCTATAAATATTCATATTCCCTCTTTCTCAGTGGAGTGTATCCTTCAGGATAACTTAGATCTGCCTTCCTGGACCACAACACTCATATTTAGCTGAACATTGGCTACTTTCTTATTTTATTCTTTACTGAAGACTTGTGATAATCTATCTGCAGGGAGCTTTCATACTGTGATGCTGTCTTCCATAAAGATGGAACTTGAGAACTTGTCTCTAATTGTACAAAAATGGGGTTGGGGAAATACACATCACCACTCCTGTGAGACTGAGAAGAACCATTTGACACCTATTTCTGAAGGCTGAGACAAGGTGGTACTGATCAGGGACACTTGACAGCAGGAGAGCCCAGGCTGTGTAGCCTGTGGGACTTTCCCCTCTAAGATAACCTTCAAATTTATGGCTTCCAGTGCTAGCTAACCAAAGCCACAGGGATGCACTTGTACAGCATGTAGATATAGCTCATGGCAGCTTCATGACTGCCTGGCCCCAGCTGCCTTCCCTGCCAGGCACTCCTGAAGAGCTGGACAGCACCTTAGAGAGAGGTGAAGGTTCTCTCATAAAGTATTAAGTGCATCAAATTAAGCAGGACAGGTTTTCAGCGCCAAAAGAAAATGCTCTGAAGTCCTAAAGGGGGCAAGAGCAGCCCAATAGGACAGACCCTCAGCAGAGCTTGCTGGTGCACATAGAATGATGTTCTTTCCTGTGGATTTTTCAATTGGAAAATATCTCTGTTCTCCATTCAGATGTCTGCTGGCAGCCAAGAGCAAACTTCCTGGAACCTCAGCAGTTTTGATTCACCAAAAATATGATTTGGAATCAGCTGCCATGTTAACTGAGTAACAAATTCTGTTTTCCTTTCTATTTTTGCACTATCTTTCAGAAACACATTTTCCATAAGGGACATGGATATTTAAAATTTGTGAACTAAAGCCATATGGAGTGGAAGGAAAAGCTTCATAGTTAGATTTGTTAAATAGTTTGTACCTCATGGTCCCTCTCCTTCCTCAGCATCCCTGCCCCACAGTCCTCCCTCTGTTACTTTAATCAAGGCAGGAATGAAGCCTGCTGAGGGTTGTGGGTCTGAAAGATTTGCTAGCAATCTCTCTGCCTGTGTCTTAGATGATTGACTCAGTGTGAAGATCTACATGTTGTGGCTCAAAATGCCAGGCATAAAAGCTTAGGAGTAATTCCTTTGTCTCTGGACTTCTGCTTACAGGTGATATCAGAAAGCTTTAGTGTAGCAAATTCTGCAAGAACTTCCTTCAGCTTTACCTAAATCCTCAATTGCTTTCACTTGTGTAGACTTCAAATTCCTCTTGAAATGGGAGCTAGTGTCTTGCAAGGTCTACTTGACTTTACTTGCACTATCTTTGGAGTACAGGGAACTTCATTTCCCAGTTCCATTTTGCAACTGGTTTCTACCTAAGTGTGGCCGTGAGGAGGTAGTGGTAGAATAAAAGAGAGGACCAAGGAGGAAAGGAAGGTGTTCATCTCTTTTGCTAAATCTTACTGCTTTGGAAACTGTTTACTTCAGTAGACTGGCCTCTTCCCTATATCTTTCTATGGTCTTTCCAAATTTTAGCTCCTTCTCTGTGGCCTTGACTCCTCCTAACCATAACACTAAGCCTAGCTTCTGGGTAGCCCTCTCTATGTGGAAGTGGCTTCCTGTAGTTGCTAATTTTTGGTTTGCATATGAATTCTCAACATTTTCACCATCTCTTGTGATCAATTTTTCACAGAACATGGGAAATTTTATTCACAGGGATAGATTTGCTCGATGGCCATTTGTATTTGTTTTGTGTCATTCGTTTCCTGTGACCATTTTCTATTGTGTGCTTTATTTTTCCAATTAATTACAAACTGTGGGTATCATTGTTTGACTTTTCTTGGGGACACATAAACAAACTTGTATTCACGTGAAAGAGAACACCAATGAAAGATCAATGCAATGCTACTACCTGAGTCTAATTGAATCAATGGGTTTATTGGAGTCGTTTATAGGAACACGAGTGATACAAGAGCAGCTGCATAACATAAATCCCACCCCAGTGTGGTTGATGACTCATGAGAGCTAAAACTTCAGAGTCCTTTGCTTAGCTTTCAGGCAGACAACTCTGAGAGTTTCTTCTCCTCGGCATACATTACTTTTTAATATAACCTTATGAAGGGGTTTTATGAATCTTGCAAGTCACAGGGACATCCTAGGCCTTGTACGATTTTTTTTATTTCCTGTGTCTTATAATCAATTTCTCTTTATTCTTATGAACCTCCTTTCCCCCATCCAGGAAATAATGCTTCAATGCAAATGAAATGACTGCACAGTGCTTTTCTATTATGTGGCTGACTTTTTTCCAATGAATTTATTGGAAGCACCATGTTATGAATACTAGTCTCTTATCTCCAATATGAATTGATAAATTTTCTTGGCTTTAATTATTGCTTTGACTTTGCTGTAGATATTTTTGTTGTTATTTTCTTTGGCACAAGCCACATTTTAAAAATCGTTTCGAAGACATTTATTTATCGATACTCTCAATGCTACATTTAGAATATCTAAATTAATCATAGTTAAAATTTCTTTACATGCTTTATTTTATTTTCAGTTTCATTTATTAAAATATGTAATAAATTCCATGATTTAATGAATAAATATATATAGAAAGAGATAGATATGGCTTTATTTCTCTTACTTTTTTTTTTTTTTTTTTTTTGCAAATGATAGCTTAATTATACTAATGTAATCTTTTAAATAGGTCACTGTATTTGTTTATTTTTGTGGCTAGACAAAATGCCTGAAGGTGAGTAGTTTATAAAGGAAAGCAGTTTACTTAGTTCATAGTAATTGGACTTCAAGAACGTGGCATTGACATCTGGTTGGCTCTAATGAGGGCCTGGGGCAGATAGTATCACAGTGGTGAGAATTTGTGCAGACGAGACTACAGGATGACACACAAAGTGAGAGGGATCATGGGTCATGCTATAACTCTTTTATAAGTTATATTTATTCAGTATTTATTAATTGGTCAAATGAACAGACTGCATGAGATCTTTCCATGATTGCCTTTGCAAACCTTTGCCTATGCAAACCTCCAACCCTCTCTTCCCTCTCCCTTTTCTCCAAACCACTTCTCCATTCCTAGGAACCCAACAGCTATTTCCAACCCTTTTTGTTTGTTTCCAGATATGAGAAAGTGTCATATTTGACACTGTATGTTTCTAATTTTGGTTAAAATAATGAGCACTAGTTCCAACCATTCTCTTGTAAATGACATGATGTAATTTTTTTCCTGAGAGGTGCTTCACTGTGCACAGAAATGAGACATTTAAAAATCTGTTGGTGAATTTTGAAGGCTAATTCCATGTCCTGATTACATGGATATAGGGCATCTCTATGGTACACTGACTTCTTTAGTTGTATACCCAGAGACAGTACAGCTGCATTTTAAGTTATACTTATTTTAGTTAAAAACATGTCAAGGAATATTCAAACTTTGTTTCCCTAATGCCTACAGTAACTTACATCAACACTGTTCAACTTTTTCCCCTCAATTTTTTATTCTCACTTGTTGATGTTGTTCTTTAAGTAACAATCCACTTTCATGAGCAATGATGGGGTTCTCTTAGAAGTCATTTTATGCTCCATTCTCCCCCATCTCTCTGCCCCCCTTAATCAGTCCTGCACAGCCTGAACCATACAGGTATGTTTCCTTTCCTCCACCCATCCTGAAGACTGTTTGCCGAGTCTTCTGGGGCATTCCAAGCTGCCTTAGGCAGTCTGCTATCCATTCTGGATGTCAATTCCTTCCCCACCACCACACATCTCTCTGTGGACATACATCAGATCTGCTGGGCCTGAACTATACAGGTTAGCTTCCCTTCCCCCACCCATCTTCCCTGCCCACTAAGTCCTCTGAGGTACACCAAGCTGCCCTGAGCAGTCTCCTATCCCATGGAGACCTCCATTCTCCCTGCATGTCTCCACCCACCTTCATCGTACCTACAGATCCTCATCCATACATGTTAGCTTCCCTCCCATCATCCATCTTCTCCATTTGATGAGTCTTCTGGGGTATGTGAAGCTGCCCTGAGCAGTCTGCTAGCACAGGCAGACTTCCATTCTGTCAACCCTCTCTGCTCACCTTCATTGGACCTGCAGCTTCTGAACCATACAGCTCAAGGATAACCATCAGAAGCCTGCCACCCAGGACCATCGAGGTTAACCTCCCTCCCAATATCTACTACAACAGGAACACTGAGGGACCTTTAGCCATCTGGATGGCTGAAGGACCTAGAAAGAACACAATCAACAAAAGGCAGGGAAATATGACACCTTCAGAGCACAACTGCCTTTTTACAGCAAGCCCTGGATATCCCAAGACAACTGAAGAACAAGAAAATGACCTTAAATTCAGTCTTATAAAGATGATAGAGACCTTTAAAAAGGAAACTAATAAATCCCCTAAAAAATTACAGGAAAATACAATCAAACAGGTAGAGATCTTTAAAGAGGAAACAAATAAAGTCATTAAAGATAAAGAGAAAAATACAATTAAACAAGTGAAAAAAATAAATAAAACTGCCCAAGACCTGAAAGTAGAAGCAATAAAGAAAACACAAACTGAAGTAGATGGAAAACACAAACTGGAGATGTAAAATCAAGGAAGAGCATAGGAACAACAGACAGACGCAAGCATCACCAAGTGCATACAATAGATGAAAAAGATTATCTCAGGCATAGAAGATACAACAGAAGAAACTGATAAAAAAGAAAGAAAATGTTAAAGCTAAAAAATTCCTGTCTAAAAACATCCAGGAAATCTTGGATACCATGAAAAGACCTAACCTATGAATAATAGGAATAGAAGAAGGTGAAGATTCACAGTTCCAAGGCCCAGAAAACATTATAAACAAAATCACAGGAAAAAATTGCCCAGCCTAAAGAAAGAGATACCTATGAACCTACAAGAAGCTTATAGAACACAAATTAGAATGAACCAGAAAAGAAAATCCTCCTAGCACATAATAACCAAAACACAAAATTTACAGAACAAAGAAAGAATATTAAAAGCAGTAAGAGAACAAGGCCGGGTAACACATCAAGGCAGTTCTATCAGAAGTACATCCAACTTTTCAACAGACTCTAAAAGCTAGAAGGACCTGGACAGATATCTTGTAACCTCTAAAAAAACCCACAGGTGCCAACCCAGACTACCATACTCAGCAAAACTCTCAATCACCAGAGATGGAAAAAAATAAGATATTTCAAAATAAATCCAATATCAAACAGTATCTATTCACAAATCCATCCCTGTAGAAAATTCTAGAAGGAAAACTTCAACCTAAGGAGGATAATTATACCCAAGAAAAATAAGAAAGACTAGCAAAATAAGGGAGGTAGGCATGCACACGCACACGTGTGCGCACACACACACACACACACACACACACACATACACTCACATACAATCACCACCAACATTAAAATAGCAAGAATTAATAATCACTGGTCATTAATATCTCCTAACATCAATGAACTCATTTCCCCAATAAAAAGCCACAGGGTAACAGATTGGATATGAAAACAGGATCCATAATTCTTTTGTACACAAGAAACACAGCTCAGCAATAAAGATAGGCATTACTCAGAGTAAGGGCTGGAAAAAAAGGTTTCCAAGCAAACAGACCAAGAAGCAAGCTGGATAAGCCATTCTAATATCTAAGAAAATAGACTTTCAACCAAAATTAATCAAAATAATTGGGGAAGGAAACTTCATACTCATCAAAGGAAAAATATACTAAAATGATATCTCAATTCTGAGTATCTATACCCCAAACACAAGGGTATCCACATGTGTAAAGAAACATTGCTAAAGCTTACATCAAACTGTGCACATTAATAGTGAGAGATTTCAACATCCAATTCTGACCAATTGACAGGTCATCCAGACAAAAGCTAAACAGAGAAATAACGAAACTAACAGACATTATGAATCAAATAGGGCTAATAGACATTTATAGAGTATTTCATCCAAATATGAAAGGAATCTCATGAATCTCATAACTTCATGGATCCTCCTTCAAAACTGATCATATAGTCAGTCACAAAGCAAGCCTCAATATATACAAAAAAACTTAAACAATGTCTTGTATCTTATCATTAGTACCCATAGAAGTCAGAAGAGAGCATCAAATACCCTGGACCTAGAGTTACTGGTGATTTTAGGCTTAGACTTTTCAAAAGGGCTTAATACTTTACTACTTTTAATAATAAGCATTCTTAAATTCCCCCTTCTTCTGGCTCACCACCCACCAGAGGTAGTGGAAAGGAAATCTTAATAGAGCAAGGGATACGGACCTGTTTAGAAATATTTCTTTGGAGCAAATCCGATCTGTGTTTTCAGGTTATCAGGAATTCAGTTCACATGAATTCCCACCTGCAAACACCACTCATGAATCAGCAACTGGGAGGACTTAAAAACACCATTCATGAATCAGCAGAATTAGCAATGGAAGGTCAATCCAGAAGAAACCAAAAGACTCTGACAATTGGCCTGAATCCTCAGAAGTGTCAAGAAGCCACCAGAAGTTTTTTGGTGTGTTTCTATGAAGATGACCAACAAAGAATTGTAAGGCGTACCAATGCCACCCAGCTTCATCAGCAAAAACCATCAGCAAAGCTCAACAATGACCAATAAATAATGATAAGGCAAACCAATACCATTCAGCATCATCCACTGTCTTTTTGGGCTATATTTATACCCTTTCCAAACATCACATATTCTTTTAAGCATCCACTTTAGCAAAATAGCACATGCTCCTTTTCCAGGCTTTCTCCAGAACAATACCACATGTCTGTTCTCAGCAAAACATCCTCCTATGTATCTACTTAAGCAAAAACATCCTCTCATAAGACAGTTTCCAGAATATATCACATGACAGAACTGAGTCTCCAAAGAAACAAGAAATTTCCATTTCAGGTGACTGCGAGGCACCATGTGTGGTAGGAACTGAACCTGGGTCTTCTACAAGAAGAACAAGTTTCTAACCTCAGAATGAGTTTTAAAGCTCCTTTACATATAGATTTTAATATAAACCAACATTTTCATTCCTCTTAGATAAACATGTAGGTGCAACATTAGCCATTAATATAGTAACTGCACATTAAATTTATTTTTGGTTTTTGAGGCTTGAGCTGGCCTTGAACGTTTGGTGTATTGAAGGCTGTTCTCAAACTATTGATCCTCTTGCCTCTATCTCCCAGGGTTAGGATTACAGGTATACATCACCACACCCAACTATACCTTTCAGTTTGTATGAAAAAAAAAATGCCAAGCTGTTTCCAAAAAGGCTGCATTCTTATAGCCATAATGTGTAAGTCCACACTAAAAGTACAAAGATTCATGCAAACAGGACTAGCTCCTGCAAATCTGCACTGTCAGATGAAATGGGCTGGATACTTGGGAGAGCTAGAGATCAGCTTTGCAGACTTGATAAAGAGAGGACTGGGGCACATTTCCGAACAGAGCTGCTGGCCTTTGACCTTGGGATAGGATATTTTTCATTGGAGTTTGCCCAACAAGATTCAAGGTGAGTGAGGCAGCTCAAGAAGGAGTAATTGGGTCCTCTGGACTTCCTACCTCAGATGCAGGTTGCTGCTCTTGGAGACTGAGTGATAGATATGTTGCTTTCATTGACAGAGCAAACTCATCACACAACCATGTGACTTGAAGACAAACCTGTGTTGCACAACTTTTTCTTCCTGTTGTGACCTCTTCCCTCACACGTGCAAAGAAACCAGAACTCTTTGACCCTCCCTGGTATTCTTTGCACTAACTGTGAAAGACTGACATTGGACCAGAGGAAGCATAGCAGCCAGACACTCTCTTCTGAACACATTTAACATTAAATACCTAACTGAGTAATGACTATGTTTTGTCAACACTATAAACCATCATCATTGTTCCCAGACATTGGCTAAATTATTTTTACCATGAAAGTCCTAGAAACAATTAAACAATGAAAAAATGAAAATTGCCAGGAAATCCTGGGCAAGCAGCCAAGATGGCAGTGTTCAGGAGGAATAGGGAATCCTGATCCATCTAGGGGGTTGATAGAGAGAAATGTGGCTTTTCCATGTCCGCCTCGGAGTGAGGAGTGTAAGACTCTAGCTGCCTTTTAGATCTCTTACTCACTTTGCAGCATATAAAATTTCACACTCCATCTCCCCCAAGCAATTAAAGCTGTTAGAATTTATCTTTAGCATAAAAAGCTACATTTTCCCCCACATAAGAAAAAAACCATCTGTTTGATTTAAAAGCATCAGGCTCCATACCCTAAAGATAAGTTGGAGATTCAGAGTGAAAAAGAGAAAGCTTAAAGTAATGAAGCCTAAACAGCACACAGATAAAAGGTAATCAAAAGAAACTTGTAGTTGGCTGAGAAAGCTTTTACCCAGGAAATGTGCCTTGGTTTGGGTGCTGGGGCTGGGGAGGGTTGGGTGCTGTACAGGCTGGTGCTGTGGGCCTTGCTGACAGCTCTGAATGGTGAAAACTCTGGACCCTATTGAGCCCAGGATGCCTTTCGATTGCAGACTGTTGGGTGGTCAAGTTATCCTTAGACTCAAGCTAATGATTGATATTTCAAACATTCCCCAAGGGTTCCATCAGTGTTAGTGCCCCCCCATAGGACATAAGAAAATATTCAAGAAAATAATTTCATTGGGCTTATAATTTTAGACTGGTCTGTTGTTCTGGATCTGAGCCACAGCTTCATGGTGGGAAGCATGTGTTGGAGCTAAACCACTCATCTGGTAAACTAGTAGAGGGTCACACGGGAAGAGACCTGAACAACTGATACCCTGTTGGGAGCCAACTCCTAGCAGAAAGCCACTCTCATCTTTGCAGCCATCTCAGGACATATACCCTGACAAGAGACTTGCTTTTCAACAGCCCACAACAGCTGAGCACACTCTAATAAGCATCTTGTTTTTCTTATATATCTTGTTTTGTTGTTTAATGCCCCCAGCTTCAAGGTGCACATGGTAAAGTATCTTCAGCTGCATTCCCCTGCTTATGCTTAAATATACCCAGGATTTCCTTTCAATAAAGGGGACTTGATTACACACCCTGTCTTGTCTCCATTCTTCACGTCTCTTGTCCCTCCGTGCCCACTCTCACTCTTGCTAGACCTAGACCCTGTTGACTGACCCAAAAGGACTGCACAATACCCTACAAGGACAAGTTGGAAACAAAGAATAATCACTGTGTCCCAGAAAGTGAGCAAAGTAAAGCAGCTCAGTGAGGCAATGGATTTTGCCAAGACCCAAACCTGCCAGCAAGCACAAAGACACAAGAAGACCACTTGGTTTTTTGTTGTTGTTTGGTTGGTTGTTTGTTTAATTCTAATGCAGGTGGCAACTGTGTGTTTTCTCCATTGGCTGGGTCCAACTTTACAGTTCTTCATGATTGGCTAGGTTTAAAAGAATTGATGTAAAAGAAGTGAAGGCAAACAGGAAGCGGTTGGCAACTTAAGTTACTTAAGTACTGAGAAGGCAGGGACGCTTTTATGTAAACAAAAGCTTTACTAGATAAGCATACTAAATGATTTGCATAAAGGTTTTTCAGGTGGAGTACATAAAAAAAATTTTCATAATAGTCTCACAAGGTGCTGGGGTTAAAAAGATTTGAATTCTTGGTCATAAACCAAAGTTTTAGAGCATTTGAGAGGAAGACTAGTATTTAATGATTCTTACAGACACATTGGATGACTTATTTTCTCTAATCTGCTCCCACGTTCTAATAACCCTTCAGTGCGACACAATCATGAACTAGCCTGCTAATGAAGTTAATGACTTCAAGTGTCAATCATTCTACATACCATCTGGAGACAAAGTTGCTGATCCATGAACCTTTTTCAATGACATTTCATAGTAAAAACACATGCTCCTTACTGGACAGAAGCAGAAACTGATGCAAGAGTCTCTGAAAGCATAAATAGGTGAGGGAACATTACATCACTTCAAGAGAGAGAAAGAAAAGCCACTATGAATCAAATTCAAGGCAAAGCAAAGATGCTATTTAGCCCTTTTACTTCTGTACACAGTCTATTGTTTCAACATCATCTTTTTCTTGTGTAGGATCCCATGCTTTGGAGAAAAATAGAGATGACTCTATTGAGACATCACACCCTCTAAGCTAACCCAACCCTCATCATTGGATTTAGGTTAAAGTAATTCTGTGGTCCACCTTTAAAATTAATAAGCTCTACTTTTAAGAGCAGTTTTAGATTCACAGAAAAATTGGAAAGAAAGCATAGTTTTGCTCACATACAAGCTCCATTATCTGCACCCCACACCTGGCAATATACTTGTAGTTGATAAACCAACACTGACACATCATTATCACCCAAAGTCCACAGTTTGCATTAAGGTCCTCTTTGGAATTGTGTTTTCTATGGGTTTTGACAAATGTATGGTGACATCTAACCTCTATTATAGCATCATTCAGAAAATGTCACTGACTCTAAGAACATCTCTGTGCTCTACCAGTTCTTCTACCCTAAGCCCTAAGTCATGGCCTTCACTAATCATTTTATTGCTCCCATGGTCTAATCTAACTAATCTCACTCACAAGGAATCAAAAATAAAACTACTAGGGCTAGGAGGATGAGTCCATAGGTAAAGGAACTTGCTACCAAACATAACAACTAGAGTTTGAGTTCTAGAAACCACATGATAACAGTCTTGACCCTCAAATTGTCTTCTTGACAACTTGACATGTATGAGTGCTTATGTACACACACACACACACACACACACACACACACAAAATAAATAAATAAATAAATAAATAAATACAAGTTTACTACTCACACTCAGTGGGGCATGACTGTAATCTTCATCCTGAGGAGGCTGAGGTTGATGATTTGAAACTTCAGTGGTGCTTTGGGCTATATGAGATACTATCTCAAATAAAGAAAACATGCAGACAAAAAGGTGAAAACTGGGTGCTGAAGAGTTAGTTCACCAGTTAAAAGCACTTGCTGCTTTTGCAGAGGATGGGTGTTCCATTCCCAGTCCTGCATGGCAGCTTATAAGGTTCATAGCTCCATGTCCAGGGTATTTGATGCTCTACAAGTGCCAGGCACTCAGGTGGTACATATACATACATGAAGGCAAAATACTCATATACATAAAATTAAATAAATCTAAAAGAACTGTATAAAAACTAAATTTTATAAAAGTATTATTTCTTCAATATTCAATTTTTTCTACTGGAATGTAGGCTCCACAGGGAAGTTTATTTCTAATTTATTTACTTATCCTTATAGTTTATCTCACTACTTAGCAAGCAGCAGAAACAGGACAAACTGTCTAAGGAGAAAGTGAATCCTTCTCAAGCCATGCCAGCTCAGATGGCTCTCTTGCTTCCCAATCACACCTTTCAGAGCTACACCAAAAACCTGAGACAGGCAGTTGTGGGTGCTTAGAACATTCTACAACTACTTCTTGGAAAGAGCTCTTCACTTCATATATTCTGATTAAATTCGCCTTTCTAGACTTGTAATTACCTATCAGTCAACCACTCATGTGATACACCATTCAGACTAATTGCTGAGTCTGATTTTCAATCACTGGTCTTCCAGCAGAAATGGCTACAATATTGGGGGACGGGGCAATCAAGAGAAGAGGATGGAAGGGAACATGCAAAAAGCAACCTATGCTATGTATATTTGTATGTGTGTGTCTGAATGTGTTATGTTTTGTGTCTTTGTGTGCCGGTGTGCATGTCTTCGTGTGTGTATGTATGTGTTTCTCTGTGTGTGTGACATGAAAACAGAAGGAAGACTCTTTGGAGGTACAGAGGGAACACATGAAATGTGGAACAAGAGAAGGTAAAAGGGAAATAAGAAAGTAATTGCTTCAGTATGGTCACAAAACCATAGATATCTGTGGACCATGGTTACACTGGTACACTCTGTCATGTGTGATGTCCATAATGTGTGTGTATGTGTACATGTGTGCATGTGTTGCATCCTTTCTGAATGTTGAAGCTGTAGGAATGCAGAAAGGCCAGGACTGTGCTTTCATATTTTCTATTTAACTTCAGCCTTGTGTCTGGATTCTTTTAAAGAGTAGATTCATTGTGCAAAATAATGAATTTTACTGTGAAGTTTCCAGATATGCAAATGTTCTTTCATCATTTTGAATCCTTTACCATCATTCCCTGCTGACACTCAACTCCTTTCTTCTATGATCTCCTTCCTATTACTTGATCCCTAGTTGATGGAACTGTTTGGGAAAGATTAGGAAGTATGCCTTATTGGAGGAGGTCTGTCACTGGAGGCTTTGAGATTTCAAAATCCCACACCATTTCTAGTTAGCTCTTTCTGTGGATGAAAAGTAACTCCAGTGCCTAGATTGCCTCCTGCCACATTCCCTGCCATGATGGTCATGGATTCTCTACTGGCTGGTTTTGTGTCAACTTGGCACAAGCTGGAGTAATCACAGAGAAAGGAGCTTCAGTGGAGAAAATGCCTCCATTAGATACAGCTGTAAGGCATTTTCTCAATTAGTGATCAATGAGGGAAGGGCCCCTTGTGGGTGGTACCATCCCTGGGTTGATAGTATTGGGTTCTATAAGAAAGGAAGCAGAGCAAGCCAGGGGAAGCAAGCCAGTAAGTAACATCCCTCCATGGCCTCTGCATCAGCTCCTGCTTCCTAACCTGTTTGATTTCCAGTCCTGACTTCCTTTGGTGATGAACAGCAGTGTTGAAGTGTAACCTGAATAAACCCTTTCCTCCCCAACTTGCTTCTTGGTCGTGGTATTTTGTGCAGGAATAGAAATCCTGACTAAGACAGACTCTAACCTTCTGAAACTGTAAGCTGCCACTAAATGTTTTCTTTTATATGTTGCATTGGTCTTGGTACTTTGTTGTAACAGTAAAAGAGTAACTAAGACACCATCTTTTAAGAAAAGCTTCTGCTAATGAGAAAAACACAAGCTGTTTGTTCTTCTGAGTCTGGCTTATTGTTTCACATGATAATCTCTAGTTCCACTCACTCTCTGCAGATGATGTCATTTTATGGTTTAAGGAAGTCCCTTAATGGATAGATTGCATATTTTTTTATACACTGACTTGTTGAAGGACACCTAGTCTGAGTCTATGTTTTGGGTATTGTGAGTGGTGTCATAATAAACACAACTGGGTAAGTGACTTCTTGAGCTATTTTGAGGTTGTTTTTTTTTTTTATTTCCTGTCTTAAAAAGTTTCCCTGCAGAGTGGAGTGCTTCATCTCTCTTTAGAACATTCTGTTGTCTCACCTCCTTGTAAGCATCCTGTTCTAAAATATTCTGTGGTCTCACCTCCATTTCACATCTTATGTTTTACAGAGTTTCCCTCCAGGATAGAAGGTTTTAATCTCCTCAAAAAAGACTGCTACACTACACCTGCTCTGTATCTTGTTCCCTTGAGACAGAGTTACCCACTGCCAGTCACCAAGCCCTATACACCCTTTAGATTCCACTTTCATCAGAGCTGAGATTATATGTATTCAAGTGGAGCCTTTGGCTCACCCCTTCATTGTCTGGGAAGCCTCATTCCCTCATCTCTTTCCCCAACTCCCCCTACAGTGAAAAATTCCAAACAAAGAGATGACATCTGAAGCTCAGTTCAGAGCTTCTACCAACTGATACAGCTCATCTGCCCACCCAAGAGTGCCTCCCAGGTCAACTTTTGACCATATATGGGCACAATCCCAGCTCTTGCCTATTATGTCATCATTCCTTCCCTAGGATCTATAAAACCCTTTATCTTAGCCTAGGTATGTCACTTCTCTGGGACCAGTGAACCCACCCAGGAGTTGCTTCCAATAATTCTGCTTTTATACTTTTCAAATTTTGTTTGGTTTGGTGTGGGAACCATGGCAGAGGAAACCCAGGGGGCTTTCCACGTGGTGGGTCCCTATAACTTGTGAAAGTCCAGAGTTCCAAGCACTAGAAGCTTCAGAGACATCAGGCCCTAATGATATGAGAAGTTTGTGGGTTCCAAGAGTTTTATTGCCATGGTGTGGTAGTTGGATCTGGATCCACACCCCCCAGTTAAGCCAGGGAGAGCTAGCTTAAATAGGGAGGGGGGAAAGAGGAGGGGATGGGAAAAGGAATAATTTAATTTAGCTATACTCCCCGGCCTTTAGGTAACTCATGAACATGGAAATCTCTTGAGGCTGAAGCCTGTAGTAATGCCCTCTCTAGCCAAATGTGACTGCAAGGTGCAGATCAAATGGAGATCATGCCATATGTCAGGAGCCTGGATTCTGGGAGCGAAGCAGAATAGATGCCTGTCCCTCACAGGCAATGGACACCTGTTGAGTTTCCGGGCTATTTCCAGCCAGTGCTTTGACCAAAACCAGTCATCCTATCACGATCCTACATCCCACTCTCTTTTCTTTCTTAAAAGGAGGGGCATCTCTGTGTCATCTGTAGAGAAAATTTTGGATGAGGAAGTCAAAAGAAAACACTATGCAGGCTGTAGGGTTAGCACAATTAAGTCACAGGGTAAGGGGAATTGAGGGTGGGGTTGAGAAGGCAAGGAATCATTGAATCAATTAAATATAGGTGGTACAGTTTGAGAATAACATCTGATTAATCTAAATAGACATTATATTTTCCTCACTAACATGTAACTTTAGCTATTTGACTTTGGCAAAAGAGTTCATCTGTAGCTGGAAGGTCTGGATCTGTCTGTAGGACTCCGTGAGCATCTAAGAATGTAGCTTGGCATCCCAGGCAGGTTTAGGAGGTGGCACTGTCTCTGGGTCTCAGCATGTCTCTGGAGTTTTCAGTCAGATGAGATGGCTGAGAGAAGGCAGCTAAGCAGGTTCTAGGAGGTGGCACTGTCTCTGAGTCTCAGTGTGTTTTATTTGTGGGTATAATCACAGGGAAGCAACATCCCTGGCAGGGAGATGTCTGTAAAGGCTGGGTATTAAGCATTAAGTCACTTGGGAGCAAGCACATCATGGTCTGTCATTAAGATCCTGGAAAGGCAAAGGTGTTTGAGGAAAAAAATTTAGTTCTGGAAGATATCTTTGAGTCTGTTTTTGGATGGCTGAAGGAGAAAAACATCATGTTAATTATGTATCTGGAATAGGCAGCAGCAGTTTGTCTGTAACAGGAAACTAGTTGTTAATTAAGAATTGAAAAATAGTGATCAGCATGTTGATTTGACCTATGGAAGAAGATTAGATGAGTTTTGAACCTTGAAGAAGTCTTAAAAATTGAAAAAAAAAAATTGTTGGACATATATCACGAGTATTAAAGAGAAAAGGAAGCATTTAAACAAAAAGTGAAAAAAATTGGGTTGAAAAGTACAAGCATTATTGCAGGTATTCCTGTTGGGGAGAAAAAAGCATTAGTGGTGGGTTTAGAAGCAGTGGGGGAGGGGCCTCCCTGCCATGCAGTGGCTGTTCCACAACATGATGGCTGGGTGTTTCAGCAGAGAGGTCCCCTGTATTCCCCGTTCTTTTTTTCTTAGCTGGTAAATCCTAAATGTAGAGAAGGAGAGGAAAGGCCAACTTTGAAGAAGAGCTTAGAGCAAGAAACATAGGGGCTTGATAGGAGAGTCAGAATGAGTGAGGTTTTTATGTAAAAACCTAAGTCATGGCAGGGACATGTGGAAGCTGGATTGGGGGCGGCAGCTCCTGGGAGAAGCTTGCAGGCAGTGTGCAGTTTCTCTAGGCCTCGCTTGTTGCTTTTAGCTGTCAGAAAGAAAACTGTCTCAAAACAAAAAAGAAAATTTTTGCCCAAGGTTAGAAGTCTTAGAATGAGAACCTATAGAACACTTGGGTGAAGGGAGCAAACAGGGTGTTGGTCCTATTGCTTCAGGCAAGCTGTCTGAACTCTAGGCAGTTGTATCTGGCTGCAAATGACTAAGGAGAAGGGGAAAAGACTATGCCGCAAAAGACTGACCCCCTGGGAGAGGGGCGCTGGGGACTAGAGTTTGTAGCTCTAAGAGAGAAGACAGTCTCAGCCATGAGGAGTCACTCACCCAAGGGAAAGAGTCTTAGAATGAGGGTTACAGCAGGTGCTGTGGCTTGAAAGACAGCTGTTAGCTGTGAAGGAGCCCCCTCTGTGGGGCTGGGGGATGGGCAAGGTAGAGGTGCTAGGGAGCTGCTGCCATCTTGTCCTTCAGCTGGAAAACATGTGGAGAGAGAGAGAGAGAGAAAAGAGAGAGAGAGAGAGAGAGAAGAGAGAGAGACAGGGAGAGGCCTAGGTTTTTTGAACCAGGCTGGGTGTTACTCACTGTCTCATGGAGAGATTCTTGCAGGTGCCAGGAGTGGGTGTTTTTGGAGCTGGCTTTGCAAGCTTCCTCTACCACCTGTGGGAAATGATGATGATGGCCCTCACACCTCAGGCACACTCAGGCGTGGAGCTGCTTGTTCTTGTTGGTCCATGTGTCTTCTGTCGGGGCAGATGCCTCAGAGGAGCTGAAGTTCGAGCTGAAAGCTGCGTTTATCTCACTATGCGCTGGGTGGATGCTGCAGGGGTGCCTCGACTGGGTGGGGAGCAAACTCAGCCAGGGTTCTGCAGGGGGCGGGAACAGGGCTTTCCCCACGGTGGGGGGGAGACTGTTGGGAGCACGTGGCGCTGTGTTGTGTGAAGCAACAGGCCTGAGTGCACAGAGAGAGGTGAAGGGGACAGAGAGAGCCCTGGTGCCGTGCCCTGTAGGATGTATACTTGCTTAGCAGACTCAGGGGCCTGGTTCCTGTAGTTGGGTGGCTGTTCAAGCCTGAGTTTGGGGCACCAGCTGTGGGAACTTCACGGTGGAATTCCGGGGGTGGGGGGCTTTCCACGCTGTGGGTCCCTATAACTTGTGAAAGTCCAGAGTTCCAAGGGCTGGAAGCGTCAGAGGCAGCAGGCCCCAATGATAAAAGAAGTCTGTGGGTTCCAAGAGTTTTATTGTTCATGGCATGGTAGTTGGATCTGGATGCACACCCCCCAGTTAAGCCAGGGAAGAGCTGGCTTAAATAGGGAGGGGGAAAAGAGGAGGGGCTGGGAAAAGGAATAACTTAATTTAGCTACGTTCCCCTCCCCACCTTTAAGTAACTCATGAACATGGAAATCTCTTGAGGCTGAAGCCTGTAGTAATGCCCTCTCTAGCCAAACATGACTGCAAGGTGCAGATCAAATGGAGATCATGCCATATGTCAGAACTTGGATTCTGCGAGTGAGGCGGAATAGATGCCCATCCTTCACAGGCAATGTACACCTGTTGGGTCTCCGGACTACTTCCAGCCAGTACTTTGACCAAAACCAGCCATCCTATCACAGTCCTACAGTTTGGCTCATTACATCACCGAGGAAGCTTATTATCCGTCAAAAACCTATTAATAAGTGCATACGTGGTCATGTCCTGCTTATACATACAGCTGCTGGTTTCTGAATTCAGGTCCTCATGTAATATAGTAATAACTCATTAAGCCATCTCTCTGGCTCAGTTTTCTTATATTCTTGATCCTAGCAATTTTGATTGAGGGTAGCAGAATCTGTAATTTTTGAGTTTCATTTTCCTGTGTAAGCCTTCTGACATCACACAAAACCCACAGTTAGCCCAGACTGGCCCACTCTTGTAACTTCTAGTTTGCCACACCACACCCACTGAGGTAGTCATAGGTCTTATAAATAGGCACCTCAGTGGACAGTACCAACTTAGATAAGGACAAGTGAATCACAGGCAGAGTCATAGTGACCTGTCCCCTGAACCTACACCCAGATGATACCCTGTTCTGAAAGGTATCTGTACTCCCCCTGAACACCTATGTTCCCATGCCATTCCCTTCCCCACATCCTGCCTTTTTGTGTTTATAACCTCTATGTAAATAAGTAAATTACGAAAAAAAAAAAGAAAGAAAGAAAATTAAATTTAAGCATGTTAAAAAAAAGACATGTCATTAGCACTAGAAAAAAAATAGCTACTGCCAGAAATTCATACCTGGGGAGGCAGGAGCCAAGAGGCAGACAGGCAGACAGAGAGACAGATAGACAGATGAGGAGACATAGAGAAGAAAACTCGAGACAGCAGGGGCACTCATGAGCATGGGGGGGGGGCACTGGGAACGTGTTTCATGGAGCAGACAATGGGAATAACTGTGTTCAACTGGAAGCCGTAATGAGTGGGGTGCATATGTGTATCTCAGGAATGTAGCATTGAACATACCAAGCATAGGAAAGCAATATGGGTCCATTCATACAGGACCAAATATTTGTGCAATTAATTTATTCATTGAATAAAAATGCTTTTAGTATATCTAAGTTTTAAGCAAAGAAGGGACCTATAAGAGGCTTAAAAGATAATGAAGAACCATAGAAAGCTTAAATAAATAAAGTCATGAAATCTTAAAAAAAAAAAGAAAAGAAAGAAAAGCATTTAGTATGAGAAAGGTATTTGTAGGTGGTGGGAAATGACATCATGTGTCAGCAAAGAAGAAGAGCTAGATCTTTGTGGTTTTATCACCAGAGTTCAGAATCAACCCAGCCATTTGGCTAAGGCAGTGAGGGACATTAATCCAAATTTGAATGTGATAGGTGGGATGATGAGGTCTTGCAGACCAGTGCCAACAAGATTACCATACACTGGTTCTGTGTTGGTGAAGTTTGAAAAGTCTGAACCTGCCTAGAAAGTATAGTGGGTCTTATATAAGTCAGATCAGAAAGTGTGAAGTTCTTATTAATGTGATATATAACCAGAACCAAGCCTGTTGCTTGTATTGTTTCTCAATACATTTGGAAGATAAGATTATAAAGACAGGCTAATGAGCTTGAAGCAATGCTGTGAAGATGGCTTGAGCATTGGCTTTGCATTCTGGGAGATTCTCAGAACAGAGATGCTTAGAAGGTAACTGCTAGAAAAGATGTGGTGGGCTCTCCCAAGGCTATTAGCAGTTATTATCATTGGTAGGTAGGAGCTCAGCAGCTGCCTCTTCTGCTGGCAAAGACAGTGCTTTCATTCAGCTACATAGTAGACCTCCCAGTTTAGTTTTGACTTATTGAAGTAACCAGTGTGAGAAACACTCATGCTTGGTCTCTTGGGTTGGGAGTGTATTTTTGAGCTTCTTTATTTTATTTAGAATCTCCTTTTCTAGGCCCAGTTGCTCTGAAAGGAAGTAAAATATAATTAACTTTTTAATTAAAGCATTCAATAACAGAGGAGGTACTCTAACTTGTTATTACTTCATGAAGTGTTCCCTAAAGCTCTCAACCTAGTTAGTTTAGGGGAGAAGAGATTTCAAATGAATGCAAAGGGCATATTGAAATTTAAATATTTACTTAGAAATATTAGTGAAGTGATGCAAGATTAGGTCACCGGATGTGTCAGACTGAACCTGTAGTCTCATTTCTGTACCAAATTCCAAATCAGATGCTTAAACAAAGACAAGACATTCATATGTTCCCATTTATCTCTTTATTTGTTAAATACTGAGTACCTATTATATCCCTAGAATAGTTACTTTCATTGTTTGGATATCACTTTTCTAGGAAAATAGAGACTCTAGCTCCTTTAGAAAGTTGTCATGGAGCTTAGGATAAGGAATACATAGAATCTAGTGCTTAGGCTGATTTCTGGCATGTAATGCTGATGTAGGCACGGATTACCCTCCTCCTCCTCTTCCTCCTCCTCTCTCCTCCTCTTCTCCTCTCTCCTCCTCCTCTTCCTCTTCTTCCTCCTCCTCTCCTCTTCCTCCTCCTCATCTTCCTCTTTCACTCCTCTTCCCCTTCCTACCCCTTCTTGTCCCCCTCCTCCTGGAGTCTCAGCTCAATTGCTAAACCAGAATATTTTCTAGAGCATTCCTGAAATTGTCTGTCTTAGCATTTATTTAATTTTTTCCTACCAATATGGCAGTATTGTCTTGCTTAGAAATTTTTTGACTGCGGAAAACAGAAAATCAGAATAGCTTACACAGTAAAAGGGTATTTCTTAGAAGATACAAGGATTTCTCATGGCATTTGAATTGATAATAACAGGCTTTCCATCTTTCTCCTCTTTCTTTATAACACATAACATCCTGAGGCACTACCCCTCCTTCAATTCTGGCAGGTCTTTTACTTGCTGAACTCCTTCATATTTTTCAAATCAGGTTCTTCTTTTCCTTGGAGTGGCCAAACTTTTATTCATTCCTAATGGATACTCTCAACAGTCCTTTTATTATTGTGTCATTTCTGTATAGCCTACTGTTTCAAACACTTTACTGTCATATAATCCATAGGTTAGAAATAAGGGGTATAACTCAGTGGCAGAGTAGTCATCTAGCATGTGCAAGACCTGGGCTGCATTTCAAGCACCAGGAAAACAAATAAAAACAAGAGAAACATTCCAAAATGTTGCTGTCCTCTTGTACTTCTATCCCACCTGCTTCATGCAAGCCTGAACAGATAGGAGTTTTACTCTCCTTAGGTAACCCTGACTCTTGAGAACCTGAAGAATGGGTGCCTCAGCCACACTACACATTGGGAATGGCTGATTTAAACCATGGTTTCTAATTTCTTTGCATTCTTTAAAATAAACTATTTAATTGTATTATGTGTGAGCATGCAGATGATCCCAGGGGCCCAAGGTAAATATTTAATTCCTGTGCAGATGGAGTTACAGGTGGTTACCAGAAGTGAGTGTTGGAACCCAAACTCTGGTTCCCTGAAGGAGCAGTGTGTGCTCTTAACCACTGAGCCATTTCTCCAGACCCATCATTTCATTTTATTTTAATAGGTTTCAATTTATTTCTTTTTAATTGGTACATAATTTGTTCATTTGTGGTGTATAACATGTTGCTTTGGTCTATGTAAAAACTGTAGAAAGATTTAATCAGTCTTTCTAGTATTTCCATCATCTCGATAACTTAAATTTTGTGTGGTGCAAACATTAAAAAATATCTATTCTTTCAGCAATTTGAATTATACACCATCATTGTGATCATTATGTTCTGCAATAAATCATTAAAATTTTACTCCTTCAATTTAACTGCAATCTTCTGATTAAATATCTGTCACTTTCCATTACTCTTTATCTACACATATCCACTTTTTTGTTTTATTTATTTATCTGTGTGCTTATTTTTCTAAGTGTATGAGCATTTTCCTGCATGTATGTCTATAAAACATTGGAGTGGCTGCCAGAGGAGGCCAGAAGAGAGCATCAGATGCCCCAGAACTGAAGTTGCAGGTGGTTATGAGAGTCCATGTGGGTGCTGGGAAGTAAACAGAGGTCCTCCAGGAGAGGCTGAATCAGCTCTCCATTCCCTCGACCATCTTTTTCAATGAGATCATTGTTGTTGTTTAGAATCCACATTCAGTCAACATCACATTGCATTTGTCTTTCTGTCTCTGGTTTATTTCACTTAATATAATGTCCTTCAGTTCCATTCCATGTTGTCTTGAATAGTAGAATTACCCATTTTGGTGACTCTACTATGTAAACAAGTCACCTTTACTCATTTATCCACTGAGAGACATTTAGACTGCTTCCATGTCAACACATGAAGCATCCAACTCACATTATTACCTGTTCTGTAATATTTTGACAAGTATCTCTACATATGTTTGTTATTTTGCTTATGGTTTTTTAGATGGTTTCTCATTTTACTTCACCTTCAAATTGCACAGGTATTATCTACTTTGGATAGCAACTTTGGGCCCATGGGTAGGAATGGTATAAGAACTCACTAGGAAAGTGTTGAGAAAACTAACTATAAGGCAAGTTCTTGTATTTTCCAAAATGTATACATCTCCAAATACTGCATTCATTTTGCAGGGTTGTGCTTTCTAAATGTAGTTTTTAATTCCTAAGTGAACTTGTAGTTTTGAAATGTTATTATGAGCCACTATTATCAGCCCCACATAATCCATCCTTTCCCACTCTACCTTGTGGGGATTCATGTCTTGGAAAGACCCATGCAATAAAGGTTTGGTCTATGGAGTGGTGCTATCGGACAGAGGTGGAGCCTTACAGAGGTGGGGCCTACTGGGAGACTTTGAAGTCCCAAGAAACATACGTTTGAAGAGAACTGTGTAGTTCCATGCCATACATTCTGTCTTTTCATCTTGTATTAGATGGTTTGCCCACTCCAAACATTTGGCAAATAAATTACTAGTTAATAGAGGGAACACATACTCTATCTGTTGTCTTCTTGCCAATGGAGGAGGATTTCAGATTCCCAGGTTTCATTATCCAATATCTTCCAAATTTCAGAAATTTTCTCAGAGATAGAAGGCTGGAGTGCTGAAAGTGTGTTACCTCTCCTTAGATCTCTGCCATGCCATGAAGTTAGAAGCATGCTTTGTGTCTTATCATGACTCAGCCATGACTACTTCATCGTAGATAACCAGCAAACATTTGTTGACAATGAACATTTTTAAAAAGCCAAATGTACTCCCAACCTTTGCTTTGAGAAAAAAAAAAAAAGTTCACTTTGTTTTTTCAAAGAAAGCAAGGAAAAAAAAAAAGGAGACTCCCCAAATTTGCAAGAGAATTCTCTTTTCTGTCGCTTTTCTAGAACCATTGCTTCGAGGTTTAATATAAAGTTTATCCAACTAAATTTGAGGAGAAATAAATTTACTTGGATCACAAAGGAATACCAGAACCCATGCTCTTCCTTAATACAAAAATACATCAAATGGGACAATGAATCGTAATTAATTAGAATAATTCCAACAGTAGTGCAATTGTTTTCCCAATAATCCTGAGCCCAGTGCTGTTCATTCACACATGTGCAGACAGACACTACCACTGCTCCTGTTCAGTAGGGCAGAAGAGTCAGAATCTGGTGGACAATGGCTCAACAAGACAGAATGTTAACCTAGAGAGCCAAAGATGGGGAATTGTTGGAGGACTCACTCGTAGGTCATTTCTGTTGGATGTGACCTCCTATTTTCAGATAACACTGATTTAGAAAAGTGTTGCTCATTTTCCACATACAAAGTAAAGATAAAATGTTCCCTTTCCCCAAACTTGCCATTTGACTCACAACATACTTAAAATCAGAAAGAAATGAACAAACACAGTCTTACTCAGCCAGTACTTAAATATACAAAGAGGACAAGGCTGCTAAAAACTGCAGATCAACAGTGGGCTAAATTTTCTTTGGTGTTGTTTTTGGATGAATGTGAACATTTGGGGGGCACGGTGGGGGGGAAGAGATGGTATTTGGAGAATCAAAGGTTTTTGGAAGGTACAAATTAATTTATTTTACCCTGTTAAGTTTTAATTTAGAAAGTAAGTTTTTTCTTGCCAAATGGAGAACAAACTTAATTCATAAGAATGTCAATAATTAAGTGACAGAGCCCGAGCCTGGTCCTCTTGGCTGGGGCAGACACCAAACTGGTCTGCTCCTGTGGAGACACCTGATCCTGAACCATCCTAGAGGAGCCACTGAACTCAGATCAGAGGGTAAGAAACCTTGCCTATACACCACACCCCAGAGTTACAACTGGGAGCCAGGACTGCTCAGGAACCATCAGGCACCCAAACCCCACCCCTCCAGAATACCACTTCCCTTCTGCCCGAGCCTGGTCCTCTTGGCTGGGGCAGACACATAGCTGGTCTGCCCCTATGGAGACATCTGATCCTGAGCCATCCTAGAGCAGCCACTGCACTCAGAGCAGAGGCCTAGTCCTTCTGGCTGGGGAAGACACCTAGCTGGTCTGCTCCTGTGGAGACACCTTATCCTAGAGGAGCTACTGCGCTCAGAGCAACAGGATTTCAGGATCCCCGAGGCGGCCTGAGTCCTAGGAGTTCTTTCACTCAGGAGCTTAGGATCACAGGAACACAGAGAAATCTGGACTCTGAGGAGTTCTTACACAAGCAAGATAACTGGAAAGACAGACTCCAGTCAGACACAATGAGCACAGGTAACGCTAGAGTCAACCAGATGGCAAAAGGCAAGCGCAAGAACGCAAGCAACAGAAACCAAAGTTACTTGACATCATCAGAACCCAGTTCTCCCACCATAGCAAGCCCTGGATACCCCATCACACAGGAAAAACAGGATTCAGAATTAAAATCACTTCTCATGATGATGATAGAGGATTTTAAGAAGGACATAAGTAACTCCCTTAAAGAAGTACAGGAGAACACAGGTAAACAGGTAGAAGCCCTTAAAGAAGAAACACAAAAATCCCTTAAAGAATTGCAAGACAACACAGGTAAACAGGTAGAAGCCCTTAAAGAGGAAACACAAGAATCCCTTAAAGAATTGCAAAAAAACACCACCAAAGAGGTGAAGGAATTGAACAAAACCATCCAGGATCTAAAAATGGAAATAGAAACAATAAAGAAATCTCAAAGGGATAGAAAATGTAGGAAAGAGATCAGGAGTCATAGACACAAGCATCACCAACAGGATACAAGAGATAGAAGAGAGAATCTCATATGCAGAAGATACCATGGAAAACATTGACACAACTGTCAAAGAAAATGGAAAATGCAAAAAGCTCCTAACCCAGAACATCCAGGAAATCCAAGACACAATGAGAAGACCAAACCTAAGGATAATAGGTATAGGTGAGAGTGAAGATTCCCAATTTAAAGGACCAGTAAATAACTTCAACAAAATTACGGAGGAAAATTTCCTTAACCTAAAGAACAAGATTCCCATAAACATACAAGAAGCCTACAGAACACCAAACAGACTATATCAGAAAAGAAATACCTCAAATCACATAATAATCAAAACATCAAATGCACAAAACAAAGAAAAAATACTAAAATCAGTAAGAGAAATAGATCAAGTAACATATAAAGGCAGACCTATAAGAATTACACCAGACTTCTCACCAAAGACTATAAAAGCTATTCTGGACACATATCATACAGACCCTAAGGGAACACAAATGCCAGCCCAGACTATTATACCCAGCAAAACTCTCAATCACTATAGATGGAGAAACCAAGATATTAAAAGACTATAAAAGACTATTCTGGACTCATATCATATAGACCCTAAGGGACACAAATGCCAGCCCAGACTACTATACCCAGCAAAACTCTCAATCACTATAGATGGAGAAACCAAGATATTCCATGAGAAAACCAAATTTGCACAATATCTTCCCACAGACGAGCATTTCAAAGGATAATTGATGGAAAATGCCAACACAAGGAAGGAAACTACAACCTAGAAAAAGCATGGAAGTAATCTTCCAACAACCCCAAAAGAAGATAGCTACCCAAACATAATTCCACCTCTAATATCAAAAATAATAGGAAGCAACAATCATTTTTCCTTAATATCTCTTAACATCAATGGACTCAATTCTCCAATAAAAAGATGTAGACTATCAGACTGGATATATAAACAGGACGCAGAATTTTGGGGCATACAGAAAATGTACCTCATTGACAAAGACAGACACTACCTCAGAGTAAAAGGCTGGAAAACAATTTTCCAAGCAAATGGTCCCAAGAAGCAAGCTGAAGTAACCATTGTAATATCAAATAAAATTGACTTTCAACCAAAAGTAATCAAAAAGATAAGGAAGAACACTTCATACTCATCAAAGGAAAAATCTACCAAGATGAACTCTCAATTTTGAACATCTATGCTCCAAATGCAAGGGCACCCACATACGTAAAGGAAACCTTACTAAAGCTCAAAGCACACATTGCACCTCACACAATAATAGTGGGGGATTTTAACGCCCTGCTCTCTGCAATGGACAGATTATGGAAACAGAAACTAAACAAAGACACATTGAAATTAACAGAAGTTATGAACCAAATGGATTTAACAGATATCTATAGAACATTTCCTCTTAAATCAAAGGAATATACCTTTTTCTCAGCACCTCATGGTACTGTCTCCAAAATAGACCATATAATTGGTCACAAAACAGTCCTCAACAGATACATAAAGATTGAAATAATCCCTTGGGTCCTGTCAGATCACCACGGACTAAGGCTGGTCATTAATAATGTCAAAACCAATGGAAAACCCACATGCATGTGGAAACTGAACAATGCTCTACTCATTGATGACTTAGTCAAGGAAGAAATAAAGAAAAAAATTAAAGACTTTTTAGAATTTAATGAAAATGAGGAAACATCATACCAAAACTTGTGGGACTCCATGAAAGCACTGCTAAGAGATAAACTCATAGCTATAAGTGCCTACAAAAAGAAATTGGAGAGAGCACACATTAACAACTTGACAGCACACCTGAAAGCTCTAGAACAAAAAGAAGCAAATACACCCAAGAGGAGTAGACTTCAGGAAATAATCAAACTCAGAGCTGAAATCAACCAAGTAGAAATAGAAAGAACTATACAAAATATCAACAAAACCAGGAGTTGGTTCTTTGAGAAAATCAACAAGATAGATAAACACTTAGTCAGATTAACCAGAGGGCACAAAGACAGTATCCAAATTAATAAAATCAGATCTGAAAAGGGAGACATAACAACAGAAACTGAGGAAATTCAAAAAATCATCAGATCCTACTACAAAGGCTTATACTCAACAAAACTGGAACATCTGGACGAAATGGACAATTTTCTGGACAGATACCAGGTCCTAAAGTTAAATCAGGAGCAGGAAAAACCATCTAAACAGTCCCATAACCCCTAAAGAAATAGCAGCAGTCATTAGAAGTCTCCCCACCAAAAAAGTCCAGGACCAGATGGTTTTAGTGCAGAATCCTATCAGATCTTCAAGGAAGACCTAATACCAATTCTCTTCAACCTACTCCACAAAATAGAAACAGAAGGAACACTACCCAATTCGTTCTATGAAGCTACAATCACAATCATACCTAAACCTCACAAAGACCCAACAAAGAAAGAGAACATTAGACCAATCTCCCTTATGAATATCGATGCAAAAATACTGAATAAAATTCTAGCAAACTGAATCCAAGAACACATCAAAACAATCATCCATAATGATCAAGTAGGCTTTATCCCAAGAATGAAGGTATGGTTCAATATTCAGAAATCTATCAATGTAATCCACTATATAAACAAACTTAAAGAAAAAAAACATGTGATCATCTCACTAGATGCTGAGAAAGCATTTGGCAAAATTCAACATCCCTTCACGGTAAAAGTCTTGGAAAGATCAGGAATTCAAGGCCCATACCTAAACATAGTAAAAGCAATATACAGCAAACCAGTAGCCAACATCAAACTAAATGGAGAGAAACTTGAAGCAATCCCACTAAGATCAGGGACTAGACAAGGCTGCCCACTCTCTCCCTACCTATTCAATATAGTACTGGAAATCTTAGCCAGAGCAATTAGACAACAAAAAGAAGTCAAAGGAATACAAATAGGAAAGGAAGAAGTCAAAATATCACTATTTGCAGATGATATGATAGTATACTTAACTGACCCCAGAACTTACACCAGAGAACTTCTAAACCTGATAAACGACTTCAGCAAAGTGACTGGTTATAAAATCAACTCAAAGAAATCAGTAGCCTTCCTTTACGTGAAAGATAAGCAGGCTGAAAAAGAAATTAGGGAAATGACACCCTTAGCAATAGTCAAAAATTATATAAAATACCCCAGTGTGAATCTAACCAAGCAAGTGAAAGATCTGTATGACAAGAACTTCAAGTCTCTGAAGAAAGAAATTGAAGGTCTCAAGAAATGGAAAGATCTCCCATGCTCATGGATTGGCAGGATTAATATAGTAAAAATGGCCATTTTGCCAAAAGCAATCTACAGATTCAACGCAATCCCCATTAAAGTACCAACTCAATTCTTCACAGAGTTAGAAAGAGAAATTCTCAAATTTATTTGGAATAACAAAAAACCCAGGATAGCAAAAACTATTCTCAACAATAAAAGAACTTCTGGAGGAATCACCATCCCTGACCTCAAGCTGTACTACAGAGCAATAGTGATAAAAAAAAAAACAAAAAAAAAAACAAAAAAAAAAAACTGCATGGTATTGGTACAGAGACAGACAGGATGATCAGTGGAATAGAGTTGAAGACCCAGAAATAAACCCCCATACCTATGGTCATTTGATCTTTGACAAAGGAGCTAAAATCATCCAGTGGAACAAGGACAGGATTTTCAACAAATGGTGCTGGTTCAACTGGAGGACATCATGTAGAAGAATGCAAATTGATCCATTCTTATCTCCTTGTACAAAGCTCAAGTCCAAGTGGATAAAGGACCTTCACATAAAACCAGACACACTGAAACTAATAGAAGAGGAGGTGGGGAAGAACCTGGAATACCTAGGCACAGGGGGAAAATTCCTGAACAGAACACCAATGGCTTATGCTCTAAGATCAAGAATTGACAAATAGGACTTCACAAAATTGCAAAGTTTCTGTAAGGTAAAGGACATTATCAATAGGACAAAATGGCAACCAACAGATTGGGAAAAGATCTTTACCAATCCCACATCTGATTGGACTAATATCCAATATATATAAAGAACTCAAGAAATTAGACTCTAGACAACCAAATAACCCTATTAAAAAATGGGGGTAGTGAGTTAAACAAAGAATTCTCAACTGAGGAAATGGGAATGGCCGAGAAGCACCTAAAGAAATGTTCAGCATCCCTAGTCATCAGGGAAATGCAAATCAAAACAACCCTGAGATTCCACCTCACACCAGTCAGAATGGCTAAGATCAAAAACTCAGGTGATAATAGATGCTGGTGAGTATGTGGAGAAAGAGGAACATTCCTCCATTGTTGGAGGGATTGTAAGATGGTGCAACCACTATGGAAAACAGTCTGGCGTTTCCTCAGAAAATTGGACATATCACTACCTGAGGACCCAGCTATACCACTCCTGGGCATATACCCAGAAGGTGCTCTAACAATATAACAAAGACATATGCTCCACTATGTTCATAGCAGCTTTATTTGTAATAGCCAGAAACTGGAAAGAACCCAGATGTCCTTCAACAGAGGAATGGATAAAAAAATGTGGTACACTTACACAATGGAATTTTACTCAGCTATTAAAAACAATGATTTTGAGAAATTCTTATGTAAATGGATGGAACTAGAAAATATCATCCTGAGTGAAGTAACCCAATCACAAAAGAACACACATGGTATTCACTCACTGATTATTGGATTTTAGCCCAGAAGCCTGAAATACCCAAGATTCAACTCACAGACCACATAAAGCTCATGAAGAATAAAGACCAATTGGGGGGGGGGTGGGCTTCAGTTCTTCTTAGAAGGAGTAACAAAATACTCAAGGGAGCAAATATGGATACAAAGTGCAGGGCAGAAACTGAAGGAGGGGCCATCTACAGACCATTCCACCTGGGTATCCATTCCATGTGCAGTCACCAGAGGTAGATACTGATGTGGATGTCAGGAGGTACATGCTGACAGGAGCCTGACATAGCTGTCTCCTTAGAGGTCTGCAAGAGTCTGACATATTCAGAGGCAGATGCTCACAGCTAACCATTAAACTGATCATGGGGTTCCCAATAGAGGAGTTAGAGTGAAGACTGAAGGAGTTGAAAGGGTTTGCGACCCCATGAAGAGAACAGCAATACTAACCAACCAGAGCCCCCAGTGTCTAAACCACCAACCTGGGAGCAGTTAGGGAGGGGCCCATGGCTCCAGCTATACATGCAAAGTGACTGCTAATAAGAGCCCTAATTTTATAATTAACATTTTTTTAAAATTATGACAGTGTTCTAATATTCTGAATAAATTACTATAAATCCAAAATAATAATAAAAAAAAAGAAATACCGAATGTTTATATAAAGCAAGAAGGACTTTTAATGTTACCACAGAAAGCAGTGGTAGAAGTTTTAAAAGCTAGACTATAAACAGTGCACAGTGAATTGAATCCTGCATAGTAAATTGATTAGCATACAATTTGTACATGGACCAGATCATCATGTGAAAGTCCATACACCTTTTAATTTTTGTATCAATTAAAATCACTAAATATATTAAAATTAAAATAGAAAAAAAATAAGTGACAGAATTTAAATACAGTTGCTAACACACACACACACACACACACACACACACACACACACACACACACACTCCTTATTCCAATCAAAATGCAGAGTGTCAGTAGCTTGAAGAGCAGGAGACAGTGGGGAAATGTTCCCACATGGTCACACTCACTGATAGAACAGGAGTGTTCAACCACTATACACGGAGAGAAGACACTGCTTTTCTGTTTTCAAGAGCTGTGAGCACTCTTTCCACATAACAAGGGAAAGTGTTTCAGAATCCATATTTCTATGATGCTGGAGAGATGGCTCAGTGATACTTGCAGAAGACCTAGCACTCACCTGGTGGCTCAAAACCACATGTAACTCCAGTTCCAGGGGATCCAATGTGCTCTTTAGGCAACCATAGGCATTCATGGTGTACATACATACATGCAGACAAAACTCCCAAATCCATAATAAAAAGTAGATAAATATTTTCTCTTTCTCTCTATCCTTGCTGGTATTTACTGTTTGTCTTTTGATAATAGACATTCTACCCCCGCCCCGTGTGTGTGTGTGTGTGTGTGTGTGTGTGTGTGTGTGTGTGTGTGTGATTGTGGTTTGTTTTGGATTCCCCTAAATGATTATTGAAATTGAATATTTTTCCCACATGTCTGTTGGCCCCTCGCACATTCTGTTTTGGGAAATGTCTGTGCAGATCTTTAGCCTATTTTAAAATCAGATTTATTTTTTCAATCTCTTCGCTTTTGCTGTGGAATTACATTCCTCTTATGTTCATGATGTTAACCTTTTAATGGATTTACAGCTCACAAGTATTTTCTGCTCTTTGGTTGGATTTTACTTTCCTCTGTTGCTCATATCCTTTGCTGTGTGGGGCTTTTAAAGTCTGATTTGTCTATTTCTGGCTTTACCTCTGCATATCTGGGTCATAACCAGTAAACCCCACTACAGTGCCTGGAACCATTTCTGTTTTCTTCCGGTAGTTTCAGTTTCTGGTCTTACATGTGCATCTGTAATATATTTTTTTATTGATTTTTCCACCTGGTGTGAAACATTAGTCTAAATTCATCCTTCTGTATCAAAGCAGCCAGTTTCCCTAGCATCGTTTATTTTTATTTTTTGTAATTGAAGGAACTACCCAATTCTCATTGTGTGTACTATCAAAAAGCTGCCATCTAAAGGGAGTAAGTGTGGTAAATAAGACAGTAACAAATTCAAACAACTAGTGAAAAATGAATTCATTTATAATATGCCACGCTATAGAAAGTATCAACCATACAGAGACTGAGATGCAGGTTTGGCAAAAGACTGTTTTGAACATCTCCACATCTGAAGCAATCCCTCTCCTCCTTTCCCCACAGGCTGGTCTTGCCCCCTTCCAAAATATCCCACCTTGATAGTTTAGGCTCCAAAGCCTTATCTAGAAAGGGGATAACATCTGAAATGTAAATAAATAAAATATCCAATAAAAAAAGAAAATGTAGAATAAAAGAATAATTAGAGGCTTGAAGCTGCCATCTTCTCTGATCATGGGTTCAGTCATGTAGTAGATCACCTGTAACTCTCAGAGTTCTTAAACAAGCAGGAGCCTACTGTCAGCTAGAGGAGAGAGGGGCCCAGTGCCTCTTTAGAAAGGCATAGGAGAAGGGAAGATATTTCCCTTAAAGTGAGTGAGTTATTGATGCAGGTGTATGGTGGAAACATTGTCTTGTTATCTCTACCGATGATATAGGACATGAAAGTTAAAGATGGTGGCAATGCTCATATTACCTGTGTGCACATCATGATCCATTCAGAAGCACTCACAGTCAAAAACCTATCATCAGAGACAGACATTGACTTTGTGATTCTATACAAATTGTAAATTTTTTTTTTTTTTTTTTTTTACAATTTGAATATGGGTTTTATTTTAAAAGCTAAGTGTGTGCAAGGTGGCTTTTCAAGAAGCATGGAGGAATGCTCAGAGTTTGCACAAAGCTGAAACATGAAGACAATGCCTGATAACATCACAGATGATGCTCAGAACAAGACCCACAGGTCAGTTGTGCTGGTATGTGATTCAATTCATGCTGGAAAAGTTACTTCTTTTTTTTTTTTTTTTTTTGGAAGGGTGACATAGAAGCCACTATACCAGAGCTGTTCTTCATGAAGTTATTCTCACAATTTGAGGAACAATTAAGACTAAATCTCATGGGAAGTGCCCTGATTTCCTGGACTATGAACATGGAATGCTTTCTTTAAAGTAGAAGTCAGAGGAAATTTGCCCTGGTTATAAAAAGAACCAGTGAAGTCATCCATATCTACCGACCAGACCATGGTACTTCCAAAATTGCTCTCCTTGAGCCACTGAGCCTTCATCTGGAAGGTCTTGACATTATCATAGCCAACCTGCTCGATGTTCTTAAAAGCATAGAGTACTTCCTGGTTGACATACCATTTTTCAGTGGCACCATCATGCAGGAAGGAAGCTTATACTATAGGCAGAAATTAGGTAGGTCTCTGGATTAATCTGATTTTTTGAAATAAAAGATGAAGTTATAATCTTCCTTGATTAGAAGTTGGATTTTATTTTATTTTTTATTTTCTGTAATGACTAATGACTTTTGAAACTGTGCTATTTGTTAGATTTGAAAAATAAAATCTCTTATGTATGTCATTTCAAAAATGAATACATAGCTTATTTATGTGGAAAGATGAAGGGCTGTGGGAATATGGAAGTCAACTTTGTGAAGGAAAAAAGTGGGATTGAGAGTGAGGCACCGCAGGCTCCTGTAACTCCTTGAAGAGTCCTGATCTGCTTTACATGGCAGTAGATCTAAATTGGCTCCCAGCATGCCAGTGAGACAGCAAAAAGGAGGCCAGGGCAGTGACTGCTCCTCCCATTTTCTCAGAAGTCCTTACAGGTGATGATACCCTCTCCCTAGTTCCTGAGTTAGCCCTATAGCCCGGCTTTCATTGAAGCTAGGTGTGGCAAGATACAATTGGCCAAGGATTTAGGAGCTTGAGATTGGCTCAAACACTTTATATAAGTTTATGGGCTTGGCAATAAACTCAGATTTGCACCCTGATGCTGGTCTCCAAAGTTGGATTTCACAGGATACTTCATGTGACTTTGTTGCCTCTCACTCCCCCTCTGATCCCCCTCCCTGCCCCATTCTCAGTCCTCTTCCCATAAAGGGCTTGCCATACAAAGTCAACATTTGGAAGGATAGCATTAGAAATAGTCCTCAGAAGTGTCTGCAGCTTCTGATACTTTAAAAATGGAAAATAGCATTCCCAAAGGTTTAATGGTAAGAGTTACAACCAATCATCAGAAAAATATCCAGATAGTTTTAAAATCACTGTTCTTTACATCTTGATTTAAAAAAAAAAAAAAACCCACAATGTTGGGCTTATAAACTACACTGATTGAAAAACAAAGTCAATCCTCTATACATTAAAAACTTAAGAAGAAATGGAAAGATAGCTCAAGGGTATAGTTAAGAGCATTTGCTGCCCTTGGAGAGGAGCTGAGTTTGGTTCCCATCATCCACATGGCGGCTCACATCCACCTGTTACTCCAATCCCTGGGATTGGATGTCCCCTTCTGACCTCCATGCACTCCTGCACAAACATGGTGCACACCTATACATGCAAGCAAGCATGCACGCGTAAAACACATGAATAAGCATTTTTTAAAAGAAAAATTTTCCAACTTATCAAGTGATGTGGGTTTAAAACTTCAGTTTTATTTAAAAAAAAATCACTAAGTAAATTTTGGTGTGGGACTAATCAGGAAAAAATATCCAATAATTTCTGCAATGGCTCTGAGCCTACATTTTGTAGTATGTTCTTAAGCTAAGCAGCACTGTCTGCATTGTCGTGGTTGCAAAACTTTGAAAGACATTAAAGATGCCCTTTGTCCTGAAGTATAAAATATTGAGCCCAAATGCATTCTCAGTTAAAAATAAAAAGCACATCCTTCTTACTAGTAAGCAAATTTTCTTTAATCTTTAATGAATAGTAAACTTGCATTTCAAAGGATCATTTTAAAATTAACTTCATTACTTATTATCAGTAAATGTTTGAAATCTATACATGTTTTCCATGCTTTTATGCCCCAAATGATGTACGTATTTCTTGAGTGAAAGGGTGCTGTAGTAGAAATGCATCAGGAGCCCTGATCTGTGTTGCAGTCTGTCCATGATGGGGCAGAAAGCCAGTAGAAAGCAGTGTGTGAGCTCCCGTGTGGGGTATGACAAGAGTAGATGATCAGAAGTGGAGACAGGTAGTTACATGCCAGAACAGAGAGGCTGGCTGCCTGGCTACAGGGAGCTGTGCATTCAGATGTTGTATATATTTATTGAAGCAATGTCATCAAGTATGAACACAGGAGAGTAAAATTAGAAAACCAGACATGTGGTTTCCCTCATAACATTGGCTCTGTAGACATGTGGTTCTGGTGTAGAGGATGTAAGGAAGGGAGAACAGGAGAATATTGGCCACCGGACAGGAGATTTGGGTTCTAATTGGGATTTTTTACTTTCCCTTTCTTTCTGTGAATATCAATTCATTACACACATGTCATTTCTACATGTGTATCATGACCATATTCATCCCTCTATTAACCTCTTCAGTCTCTCTGCTTCTCCTAACGGTTGTCCCCTCTTAGCTTTAATGTCAGATATCCCTTTCTAATGCCCATGCTATGTGATGTCAAGTCACATCTTGTATCCACGCAAAGGAGCTGAGTTTCCATCTTCTTTTTTTTTTTTTCTTTTCTTTTTTTTTTTTTTAAATTTTTAATTTCAGCAAATCAAAAAAATTTAAAAAGCATTCAAACAGAATAAAATGAAAAGAAACAAACAAGCAAAATACCAAGGGTCAGATATACTTATACAAGAATTCTATAGAGCCTTCAAACAAGCAACACTTTTTGAGTTATGTTTAAAAAAATTCCGAACCACAATAAGTTCCTTCACAAAGCAAATAATATTGAAATAGTGAAATCAAGTGTAAACCCAACAAAAATATATAAATTATAGTCCAGTATCCCTCATGAATATACATACAAAAATTCTCAATGAAGTAGTTGCAAACTGAATACAAGAGATATAAAAAAATAATATTCCATGAATAACTGAACAACTGTTTTTTTGTTTTTTTTTTTTTTTTTTTTTTTTTTAGAAGACCATACTCCATATACAGGCTGCATGTTTTGGGATAGCCCCCACTCCAGATGTTTGAGACCTACATGAAAACCAAGCTGCACATTTACAACATATGTGCAGGGAGGCCTAGGGAAATGCAAATGAAAACAACACTGAGATTCCACCTCACACCAGTCAGATTGGCTAAGATCCAAAACACAGGTGACAGCAGATGTTGGCGAGGATGTGGAGAAAGAGGAACACTCCTCCATTGTTGGTGGGATTGCAAGCTGGTACAACCACTATGGAAAGCAATCTGGCGATACCTCAGAAAATTGAACATGGTGTTACCTGAGGACCCAGCTATACCCCTCCTGGGTATATACCCAGAAGATATTTCAACATGCAACAGGGCCACATGCTCCACTATGTTTATAGCGGCCTTATTCATAATAGCCAGAAGCTGGAAAGAACCCAGATGTCCTTCAACAGAAGAATGGATACAGAAAATGTGGTGCATTTACACAATGGAGTACTACTCAGCCATTAAAAATAATGAGCTCATGAAATTCTTAGACAAATGGATGGAGCTAGAAAATATCATCCTGAGTGAGATGACCCAATCACAAAAGAACACACATGGTATGCACTCACTGATAAGCGGATATTAGCCCCAAAACACACAATACCTAAGATGCAACGCATAAACCTCATGAAACTCAAGAAGAAGGAGGAAGACCAAAGTGAGGGTGCTTTTGTCCTTTTTAGAACGAGTATCAAAAGATTCAACCAGAGCTCCCAGGATCTAAACCTCCAGCCTGAGAACAGACAGGGGCAAGCTGTCCTCTGAGAGGCTCTAACCAGCAGCTGACTCAGACAGATACAGACATCCAGAGCCAAACAGTGGATGGAGCTTGAGGACTCTTAAAGAAGAATAGGTGGAAGGATTGTGGGCCCTAAGGAGATAGGAACTGCACAGGAAGATCAACAGAGTAAACGAACCTGAACCCTTGGAGCTCTCAGAGACTGAATCACCAACCGTGGAGCATACCTAGTCTACACAGATGTACCTCCATGAGTTTCTATCTTCTTATAGTGGACTCTTTCTCACCTCTGGCCTGAAGCAAAGAATGAGCTTTCTTGTTGTTCCCCAAGCCAGAAATGAAGGCTTTTGATTGTTCATTAACCTAACTGGCAAGTTACATGTTAGCATTGCCCTTGCCATGTCTCACAGATTCTAGTAAGAAATATTTCATTTTTATTTGAGTCTGGTAAATTCTAATCCACAAGTTCTCAGATTCCATCCATGGCTCATAGAGAATTCAAGTGTATTATTACTAAATCTCATTTGTTTGTGTAGTTTATTTTGTTTTTCATTTCTAGTTTAACTTCATTGTGATCTGATAAAAGCATGCATTATCTAAATTTTGTACATCTTTTAAGTCTCATGGCTAAAATGTGACCTATTTTATCTTTTGTTCCATAGACTCCTAAGATGAGTGGGTTACATGGAATATTCATTAAAATATTAAGTCTATTTGATTCACGGTACAACTTACTCTTGTAATTTCTTTAGTGATGTGTGTGTGTGCGTGTGTGTGTGTGTGTGTGTGTGTGTGTGTGTGTGTGTGACAGAGAGAGAGAGGGAAAGAAAGAGAGAGAGAGAGAGAGAGAGAGAGAGAGAGAGAGAGAGAGAGAGAGAGAGATTTCTATTGATCAGAGTGTTATATTAAAATCTACTTTTAATGTATCTACTGGGTCTGTCTTCTCTATTTCCAGTAGTATTTGTCTTATAAACTTTGGTGTATATATATATGATGTATTACATTTTGATTGATAATTCGCCTTCTCTCTGTGTAATGAGTGTCTATCTCTTCTGAGTTTTTCTGCAATATGCTTTGTTGGGTTTGAGTATGATACATGACATCCATGTAGTCTGTTTTGTTGATGGCATCCGCTCTTGCTTTCTTCCAGATTCCACTGGCTTGTAAGACTGTCCATCCTGACATTTTCACTCCACAGATTTTTTTTCTCCTTTAGTGAGGTGTGTTTCTTGGAGGCAGAAATTGTCTAGTCTTGCTTTTTAAATACAGTCATACCAGTTGCATCTTTATTTAGGGAATCAAGATTATTTATGTTCAGAATTATGATTCAGAATTGAGATACACAAATTATCTTTATTATTATTTTTTTACTTTATTCATCTGAGGGATTAGTGGTTTACTGAAAGCATGACATGGATATACTCTAGTGTTCAGCATGATCTGTCATTTCTTATGCTCCTCTGGTTTGTTTCACTCCCCTTTTCATGTGACCACTACTTCCCCCTCAAAGTGTCTGATAGTCTTTCTTCATTAGGACATTTGGCTAAATATTTAACTGTGTGATGGCACACAGTTTTTGTTTTCTGGTTGTTCTATTTGTAGTTCTAAGTATTTTATATATTTTATTTTCCAAGATTTGAGACAGTTTTCTGATAGTCTTTGCTAAACAAATTTCTTTCCCTTTAGCCAAGACTTTGGCTCTTTCATGTGTTTCTCTTTTGCATTAAGTTGATATTTCATGCCCAATGGATTTGCATATTCTATCAATTCTTACTTTTTATTATCAGAGGTGATATGTCATCAGCTTGTCTTGAAGGTATGCTCTTTTTTCTTTTGCTTGATGTGATTCATTGCCAAGACATTCCACAGAAATTTTGTTTGATTCACAGTGATTTCTATTTACAAAATTTCTATTTGGCTATTCTCAGAATTTTAAAAAATCATTCTTTGATATCCCATATCACCTTTCTTAGTTCAGTTATTGATTCATGAATTCACTGGCCATTTTAAACTTCACTAGCTTGAGAGACCATACAAAAGCCCCAATGTCTCAAATATATTATTTTTGAAAGAAATTTTGAGATAATTAGAAAAACTTTCCCATTAAAGTTGAGAAGTAACTTGCCAAGAACCACACAACATGGCAAACTACACAGGTCTTCTCCCTACACCCAAGACTGTCACCAACACAAGACCCCTCTCCTGAGAGGCTCTGGGACAAGAAGAGACACCCATGTTCAGAGACTTCCCAACTCTTGTCATACTCATGCCTTTCTCAGAAAGCCAGCAACAAAGTAGCTATAACAGCAAAGGATCTCATTATACACTCATAATAAAACATGGAGAACTTCCAATTGGGAGTGTAAAACCTTGGTTTTCCACCAAACCTTTTATCTGTACAAAAAAAGGCATTTGGCTGACAGCCATGCTGTGTGAAATAGACTTCTGAGCAGAGACAGAATCTATGGAGAATAGTTTCAACATCTGGTAGTGGCAAACACCAGCACCTCCAGGCATGAGAGTCTAGTTTCTGTGTTACAAGTCTTCTTGAAGCATGTAATGCCCGAGACTGGTACTTAATGTCACTCAGTGCCAGACAAGTGATCATATGGTAATTCTTTACTCCACTAAGGAAGGTGTGTGTGGTTGCTTTCCTTGCTTTGATAGAGCAGAAGATAAAGAATGAACAGCTGCACAGTGACATGGGGAATGCTAGTAATGAAGATGACAACGATGATGACCCCCCCATGGCCTTATTGCTGTGGCCAAACAGGGTGCTTGTTTTCAGATATTTCACCTATGTTCATAATGACATTGCTAAGTGGACACAATCACCATTGATAACTTTTTATGGAAACAAGTCAGTGGGAGGTTTATTAACCTGCGCAGAGCTTCCAGGTAGAAGCAGAGATGAACTCAGGTATGATCCTAATATCCAAGCTCCTATTTCATTCTTGCTTTGCATGCATCAATTGCACAAAGTGGAGGAGTTTGTTCTTACATTTTAAGCAAGATACTTCAATCATTTTCTCCCTCTATTACCCTTTCTTAGCTCTCCTCCCAGTTTTCCTTTCCCACATCCCAAATAGTCTCTCTTCTACTTTCTCCATGGAGGAGAAAGAAGACTATATGACACCTGTTTTGTAATATTAATTTATTTTGCTTACTTTGATGATCTCGAGTTTGATACATTTTCCTACAAATGACATAATTTCATACTTCCTTTCAGATGAAAAAGAAAACTCTATAAATATCCTACATTATCTTTATCCATTCATCCACTGATTGGCACCTGGGCAGATTCCATAACTAAGCTGTCTTGAATACTGTCCCAGTGATCATGAGTGTGTAGGTATCTATTGTTAGTGTGTTGCAATTTTTTGGTGGATATCCAAAGTCTTATTCATAAACTACCCAGGTGCTCTTTTGTGTCTAAATATTCCCTATAAAGACTTTGAGTGATTTTTTTTCTTTTTATGTCTCCTATTAAATTTTGAATTAAAAAGCTACCACTGCACATCAGGCAAGTGTGTAGAAGTAGCATTTGGGCCTGAGCAGAGATGTGGATTCCCTTACGGCTGATATTCAGCTGCTATTACAAGATGGAATTTCAAGGTAAGATCATGTTTAAATGTCTACAAGTCATCAGGGCAGGGCCCTTGAGCTGTTCTCCAGGGCTCAACCTTCATGTTCTCCAGGGTGTGCTCATCTGGATTCTGAGAGCCCTTCTCACTGGCATTCAATTTACATGCAAGTTATAGAAGCTTGGTAGCATTACATGGTTATTTGAGTTGCTGTCATGATGGACATTATCTAAATAGAAATTAATCCATATATGATATTCTGGGATATGTCTGCCTACCAATATTGTTTCATCACATTTTAAATATTAAACAGTTCTTTTCTTAATGCTTTATATTATGCCATTAGGGTAGTTTTTAGTATATCATTTTTTCCCTATTTGAATAATGGAATAGATTCCCACTAAACAAAAAGTCACTACCCTACATTATGTTTCGATTTTGGTGTACAGTTGTTGTCAATTACTTAAGAGTCAGCCTCTGTGATACAGTAAGAAAATTCTGAAACCTTTTGGATGGGTCTGGGTGTACATCTATGTGTCTGGTGTGTGGGTGAGAAGTTCACATTGCTGAGAACTTCCTAGAGATATTTTTCTTAGGGTGTGAACACATGGTAGAGAGGGCTCAAAAGAAAAGCTCTTCTCATCTTGTCCATAGCAAGATCCATGGTTACAGAAGGCCACCTGGCCCCTCTGTTCTTTACAGGAGTATATTAATTTGAGTAGTTCAAAATGACTTCCTACTGTAATACTGTGTACTGTAATTGTCCTTATGATATCTTGTACTTGAATTTTTCATTTACATGGGATGTCTGGAGACAAAGAGGAGAATCGGAAGCTATCTAATCCTGCTGACAGGATGATTGAATAGAAGAGGGTTTAAGGAGTGTATGCTGTCATGAAAGGTCAGAAAATGGGGGCCTCAGACAGGAAGAACTAGCTCCCCTCATAAAAGCTGCTCAGGTCAAGGGGTCTGCTGAAAGCCTAGCCTGACTGAAGTATATGATTCTAAAGTCTCTCTGTCTCTCTGTCTCTCTCTGTCTCTCTCTGTCTCTCTCTGTCTCTCTCTCTCTCTCTCTCTCTCTCTCTCTCTCTCTCTCTCTCTCTCTCTCTTTGTGTATGTGTTGTGATAGTGATATCAGAACCAATAAGGAAATGGTGAAGATACAAAATATAACAAAAGAGGGCTTGGTGTTCTTGTCTCATTTACACACCTGTCAGATTATATGAGATATACTCTAAAATAGCATGGTTTAATCTATCAATATACAGATTCTACATATTGGATTACAAGTGTGTAATCTAACATTATGTAAGAACTGGGAGATTGATTTGCTAAGAACTAAAGCAGACATTGCCTGCTTCCTATCTGTTCCCCAACCCCACAACATTAAGCTTTTGGTGTCCCCCTCCTAATGCACAGTTCTATTCTCTAAGACTTTGGTGACCTTTAAGTGGTATACCTGAGAGTAGGGATAGATCTCGATGTCCTGTGGGAGCCTAGTGATCTGGATCTGAGTGTTTTGTGGAGGTTGGGGAGCTGACTTCCTCACACAGCACAGTATGTTTCACCTCTAATTAAAAGAGTTGAATTTAGCCGGGCGGTGGTGGCGCACGCCTTTAATCCCAGCACTTGGGAGGCAGAGACAAGCAGATTTCTGAGTTCAAGGCCAGCCTGGTCTACAGAGCGAGTTCCAGGACAGCCAGGGCTACACAGAGAAACCCTGTCTCGAAAAACCAAAAAAAAAAAAAAAAAAAAAAAAAAAAAGTTAAATTTAATCGGAGCAGAAGTCAGGCTAGTGGGAAAGTGGGCACCATACAATGAGCTGGTGCTGTGGGTTGTGGTAGTGGGATTGACTGTGGTGGATGAAGCAGGGCGCAGAGTTGGTAGAATTTTTTAATTTTTTCATAAGATTTTTAAACCAAATTCCTAGGTGTTACCAAATAATTAAAACACACACACAATGAAAAAAAATCCAAAACCAAAATATATTCCTTTGCCAATTTTGAGCAGTGGGACATTAGTTTGCAGTATTTGATCCCATCTGGTGAGGTACTATCTCTGAAATTCACACAAAATGAGGTTCATGAAGGCCAAAAAGGAAACACAACAACAAAACAACCTACAAATGAATATAAATTGTTTGGATTATTGGTTGAAATGGGGTGGCTTTTGGGTGATCAGAAAGTTATGTCTACCTTCCTCTTTAGGAAACAGACTGTATCAATAAATGAAAAACAAACCATTTGTAATCTCATTCTCACTTTTTGACTCACTATGTTCTATTTCTAAATGGTAGACTAAATTAATGGATGAGACCCCGGTGAGTATGCACTCTGCCAAGACATACACAGAAGAAAGGGGAAGATAGTCAATCACCTGCTCTTAAGCTAATATGCTTCCAGATCTGGTTTACAAGAGTCCAGTCCATTGGTTACTCATCAAGTACCCTAAGGACATTACCAGAGTGTCTGCCTTTACCCCTGTAGGGAAACAGAGGTTTGAGAAGGAGTGAGTTTTCATAATGAGTGAGGGAGGTTTCATAATGTTGAACTAATGTTTGCCTGTTTGTGGAAAAAGAGAAAAATTCACTGAGTCTGCACGGCCTCAAGTTTGTTGCTCTGGAATGGTGTTGAAATGGATCTGAGCAAGTGTTCTTGGGCTTCAGAGTTTTATGCACCCACCATGGTTCAAAACACACAAGCATCTGCTCAGTACTTGTTCATAATAAAGGACTCCAAGCTATAGAGTGTATGAATTAGAATCTCCCTTGTTATCTGCCACCTGCATCCTTACCCATCCCTAACAGTGTTGACTTTGTCCCATTTGGGGTTTTGTGGATTTATAGAACATCATTTTATACATCTGACTAAGCTGAAAATTGTTATACAGATCAGGCTGGCCTCAAACTCACAGAGACCTCCATGCCTCTGCCTCTTCAGTGCTGGAACTATTAACAGTGCTGCATACCATCCAGGTCCTTGGCTTTTTTTCTGTATAACATGTGTGTAATGAAAGTTTGAGGTGGGAGTATAGAATCAATAATACTTATTTAGCCAGACCATGTAGAACCATGCTCATGGATCACATAATGCTGTGTGAACAAATGAAGTTCCATCCATCCATTGTTAAGTTGGGAGAATCAGAGTGACTGGCTCCCAGCTGTGTCTGTAAAGAACATTTCTATGTCTGTTTTTGAGGAGCTGTCACTCCAAGGGGGAAGCCAGAATCTCATCCTCAGTTGTTTATCTGGTCAGTATCTGGATTTAGGACAGTCTTAATAGTGTCTGAGCACCACACTGTCCATACACATGTCATATGATCCGAATATGGCATGGGATATTTCACAACTCTAGTTTTCTCTATATATAGTAAAGTTGATTTTCAAAAGAAGCAAAATGTCAACAAACTACACTATCTATCTTATAAGGCCATTGTGAAAAACAATCAGGAGAAAATGAAAGTGACTGCCATGTGCCTGTAAAATACTTGTCAGGGGATTTCTTGCTTTTTAATCCAGTTAGTTACCATAAGTGTAATGGCTTAAAAGCACACAGTCTTTATTATCTCACAGTGCTGAAGGTAAGATGTCAAAAACAGAGCAAGGTTAAAATTAAAGTTTTACCAGAGCTGAATTCTTTCTGGAGTAATTAAGAGCAGGGAATTCAAGCCCTTGACCTTTCCAGTTTCTAGAAGCATCCTGCGTTCCTCGGTCCATGGTTCCTCCTTTCATCTTCAAAACCAGCAAAATATCACTTGCATATTTCAGTTATAAATAACCTTATGTACTCACTTATGTTATACTGTGGAGCCTTCTGTTAATAGGTTGTCTTCTGAGATAAGAGTGCCCTGGCTATGTTTCATTGTGGAGTGCTACCTGCCCATGACCCCTGACCTTGACATCGAAATTCCGTCTTGTTTCATTGTCTTTTCTTGAAATTGTATCTGAAGTGACATTTCCAAGAAAATGTCAGCCCTTGTTGACTTGTAAGATGGGAAGTAGTGCAGATACAGCTGACAGATGAAATACTGTTCTGAGTTACCAATGCTTGTTCAAATCCCAGATAGAGAATAGTGCACATAGAGTCTGCATCTTTCTCACTCCTGAGACTCAGGTTCATCTTTCTGAGATCAGCCTGCTTCACGATGTACTTAGTAAGTTCACAATCCAGATGGTGAGGTGGCCTAGGACCTAGCTTTAGAACATTACAGATAGGACTGGGGCATATTGACCAAGGTAGTACTGAGAAGCCCCTCCTGTTGGGTGTGGTGGCTTCTGCTAAGTAGGGAGCTGGGGCTAGTTTCTGACATTCTGCCTACTCATTCTGCTTTTAATGTTTTTCGTGTTCTTCTAATTCCCTTACTGGCATCTATCCCTCAAATTTCACCTTTGTAGTATCCATAGCAATAGATGTATCAGGGAGATGACTACTTGTTGGTGTCACATTGCAACTAGGTGATCAAGACCGATGACTACATCTGAACTTACAGACTGTGAAGAAAGCCAATATATATGTAAGTTTTCCCTTGTTTGCTTAAAGAGAAACCCAATCACCAGTTTCTGAATTTCTCCTATTCTTGTTGACTGGAATATGCTGAAGTCATACATTTGAAGGCTGAAGATTTTCTGCCAGCCTGAAGAGGCAATGAATATCTGATATTCATTCATTACCATCAATGTTGGCTGATGTGATACATTTTTCTGTTACCATTGTCTCCATCCTGGAAGTCTTTTCAGTCATAATTGCCTCCCTGTCTGAAACCAGCTATGAGATCAATATTCAAAAGGACTTCTGCACTTCCATCTCTTTGGAGGTTGTTGGTAATTCCCTTTATAGGGTCAACATTTAACATAAAACCTGCTGTAGAGTAAGTGCCTGATAACTAGTAAGGTAGGTGCATAGCTGTTGTAACTACTATCATTTATACTGTTAGCATCTGCCTCCTCCTATGCTGTGATTGGTTTGAGGTGTTATTCTGTGTTTCAACCCCTCAGATCTAGCATGAACATTCAATTAGGTAATGAGAAAGGGAAGTACATTACCTTGTATAAAAACATAAGATATTACTGAATGTGGGGAATAGATTTTTCTCTATTTTTACCACCATGAGGGACAATTGCAGTCCTTAAGGCAGGCTGTACAAGTGCCTTGACAGTTCTGACAAGCTTGCTATACTGCTCCACATCCCTTGACATTGAGGATCTATCTTAGAACATAGAGGACAGGGAAAGTATAACCGCACATGGGGCTAGATTTGTAGATTGAAAAGTCAGTTTTCTAATCTCCTTAAATAGGATTGTCTTAGTTTGTTTCTGTTGCTGTTATAAACATGATGAGGGAAAACTTAGATAGTAAAAGGTTATTTTGTCTCATAGCTTACAGTCCATAATAAAGGGAAATCAAAGCAGAAACTCAAGGCAGGAACCTGAAGGTGGGAACTAAGCAGAAACCACCAAGGAAGGCTGTTTACTGGCTTGCTCTCCTTCACTCTTCAGGACAACCTGCCTTGGGTTGGCACTACCTACACTGGGCTGTGACTTTGTATATCAATCATTAATCAAGAAAATGTCCCACAGATTTGTCTACAGGCCAATCTGTTGAAGGCATTTTTTTTTTCAACTGAAGTTCTCTCTTCCCACATAAATCTAGCTTTTGTGATGTTGATAAATCTAATTAGCACAGGAACCAAGCATTATAGCACAGTAGTTAAAACATGAACCAGTTCTTTCTTCCTTTTCAACATGAGGACAGGAGCCATCCCAGCAAGCTGCTGAATTCCCTTTGCCTTGTTTCAGTTTGTGGTACTTTAGGACACCATTCTGTGTCTTAATTCATTGTCAAACTGGAAAAATATCAAACAATTTTGGTTAGATAAAAAGATGAACTTTTACCTCCCGATATAAAACACATTCCAAAGCTCCCAGCCTGAATACTTTTAGTATTTAAAACCAATTTATTATTTAAAAGCAGTTCAGAATAATACTAAAAGTGGATCATTGAGAATCATAAATACAACTCATAATCTTATCATTGCATAATGAATATGCCAATTCTCAGGGAATTGGTTTATGGAAGAAGAAAATGAAAGTGGACTTAGATCATAATACAGTGACTTCCCACTGTGAGTGGTTCACCGATTCCATAATGTCCTCATCCCTAAGAACTGACTTCTTGGATGTCGGCCTGAGCATATACCCACTATCACTGTTTGATTTGCCTAGCAAGAACTGGTGGTCTAAACCATCCAAGTGTGTTCTTGGGTCTTTCATGCCTTCTACTAGCCATTATGCCAAAATCTGTAGCCAAAGCTACTTTTTCATTAAAGACAGAAACAATGTTTTGATAAAAAGTGACAACTGTTGGTTTTGTCTCCAAGGCCACACTTCATCCATGTCTCACTGCCCAGTCTGAGCTTTTGAGAAATATTTTCCAAAAGAACGTTAGAGCTGTCTATTTGTTTTAAACACTATTGTGTCCTAAGTGAGGGAGGAATTTTTACTATTACATATGAAGTGACATTAGTGAGTTCAATACGTTAACTGAACTTCAAGCTAGTCAACCTTGCCACCAGACAAAGTCATATGCAGATAAAAAACAGTATAGGACTTACAAAATATTAGTATCATATTAAAGCAAGACATTGTTAAATAGTGTTGTTTATTTAATAAATTGGGAATATCTTACTGGAGAAGTCATGTTTTATCACTCTGGATACAGGGTTGGACTGGTTAGATAGATATATTAAATCAATGCAGCCCCTTGGGATCAGCTCAATAATCTTATGTTCAGAGAGTTATTCAGCATAACAGTCAGAAGCAACACTTAGGAGCAATGTTTCCATGGTAACCTCCACCCTCATCCTTCATACCAGGAAGCCACTACCAAGTATTAGAGACAGATTTGCCGTTTACTGAGGGCACTACCCAACTAGCTCCAACCAGTGTCCACTTATTCTCAAGTGCATAAAGCTCTCATTTAGGATGCTATGAACTATTCTGATGGTGTCACATGAGACAATCACCATTTCTTCTGTCTATTTATTTTTATTTAAAACTCTGTTATAGTAAGGAGACAGGGAAAGCTACATATAAAATCAGAACTGATGACATCTTTATTTAATAAGTTCTGTCTTCAAAGTTTAAAATGGTAACAGTTATGTGGCAATACAGATCAAGGAGTTCCCAGGATCTCCCAGATGAAATGTTCATTTTTGCATGAAAGTAACTCAAAATACTATGATTTTTCATTATATGAATTGTCCTGGAAGAGGTAATCACTATTATTCTAAGGTTATCATCTTTATTCTGAGCCAATCCCTACTAAGCCATCTCAGATTTTCCTAAAGGAACTCTACTCTTCAGATAACTTAAAAGTTCCCTGAGGAAACAGCACTTGAAGTTGTTAATCACATATAATTTAGTTTATTAACCAGCCTTTCATGAAATAGCTGGCGCAGGATAAATTTATAAGGGAAAGATGTTCATGTATCTCACTTCTGGAGGTTCAAACTTCAAATAAATGCTATGGGCCTTGGTGATGTCATCATTGAATCACTTCATAGCGAGATGCATCATAGGTGGTTTGTGGATCAACGGTCATATCTCAAAGCAGAGTGCTGAAGGGATTCTCCCAGCAAGGTTATCATAAGTGGATCCATAAAGAACACTTAAATCTTAAACTAATTCTAAGGGCATTCCTTCATGACCTAAAGGCCTGCCTGTTATTAGAATTTCCAACCACCTCCTAATCCTTCTGTCTGTAATAACAAGCCTCAACACTTGGATCTTCAGGAACACTTATGGACAGTGATAATGTATTCAAAGTACTGAATTCCAAGTGAAAGTTTTTTGAGTGTTTACTTTGTAGATGATTTTATATTACTGATGCCACCTTTGTACAGACTTTTTGATATGCATTATCTTATTTAGCCCTCAGAGCCATTTATATAGAAGAACTGGTTGTGTCTCTGTTTTATAAAGAAACTGAATCTTAAATATGGAAAATCACATGCCCTCTGTCACACAGCAGGGAATCACTACCACAAAGGTTTGAACCCAGATGATGCACACTCCAGGGGTCATGTTCCAATCACCACACTGCTTAGGGGCCTTTGCAAGATTTAACAATCTTTTTGATGATGATCAAGATGAGACTGAGGCGAAGGGATAAAGGGATCATGACACAGCCTGTGCCAACATTTAAATACCTTTGGTTGAGTTACATTAAGTTATGTCTTTGCTCTGTCAGAAACTTATATATACAGTCTTTTCCTGTCAGTGTGTGTGTGTGTGTGTGTGTGTGTGTGTGTGTGTGTTCAAACTCATTCCTCCTTCATCTAACTTCCTGACCAACTTCAACTACTTCTTGTTGATATCCAAAAGTAAGTGAGACTTCGTGGAATTGCCTTATACCTTTGACCTGTATTCTTACATGGTTATAGCTCTCTAGGCAGACACACTAAAACTCCAGATTTCCATGGTATGGAACATTTCAGCTTTCTATCATAACCTGGTTACAAGATAGTATTTATCTCTCATTCTTGGTCTATAGGCTCTGGATGGTCGGGCTTTGCCCATACTTTATAACTGATATTTCATATACACTTGTTCCATGAATAATAATTACATTCAGCTATGCTGCCACATGATGTGTGCCTATCTCTCCTCCTGTACAATGGTTTGGATGCCATTTACATATTTCTTCTGTAGCAGGGATGCTACAGAATTATGTACCATAATTCCATACATATTCTAAGTTTTTGTTTTCTTAGTGTACATTCATTACACATAAACACCTTTCCACTCAAGTAAGGCATATACTTTGATCATAGTCATTCTAATTTTAAAACTTTTCTATTAGCTCTTTGAGAATTTTATACAATGTGCTTTGATCATATTCACCTGCCACAAACTCTTTCCAGATCTAACCCTCTTTCCTTTCTCATCTAACTTTGTGTCCTCCTTTTTCATTTGTTTTACATCTCTTAAGTCTAATTTTATGCTTATATCTTCTTGGATGTGTGCTCTTTCAGTGGAGTGTCAGTTTACCAGGACCTACCCTCTTAAAGAAATCCGAGTCTTCTCTCAGCAGCTATCAATTACCAATAGCTCCCTGGCTAAAAGAGGAACTACGTGACCTCCTTCCTTCTCCATGCTGCTATTTGTTCTTTCTTGAGCTTCTGGAGAACTTGTGTGTGCTGCCACAACCACTGTGAGTTCATATACACAGCTTCCCCGCTGGTTTTGGAAGATGCTAATTTCCTTGTCCTTCACCATCTCTGGCTCTTCCAATTTTTCTGTCCCCCTGTTCCACAATGGTTCTTCTGCCTCAGTAGAGGTTGTGTATCCATATTTAAGGATGAAAATCCATACTCTCTTATTCTCTGCACTTTGAGCAATTGTGAGTCTCTATGTTAATTGCTATCTAAGTCTATAAGCTTTTCTTATAAGGGTTGAGAGGTACATTAATCTATGGATATAATGATATGGATATAATGGATACAAGTCTTTAAAAGTTGGTTTAATACTATGTCCATTTAGTAGAATAACAATAACAGGCTCTCCCCTCAGGCCTATGACCTATCTAGCCATAGATTCTTGGCCTGATAGTGGTACCAGGTATAGGTTTCATCTTGTAGAAAGAGACATAAATCCAATCAGAAAGTCTTGTTTGCTGGTACAATATTCATGCCATTATTGCATCAGTGGGCATGTCTTGCCAGGCGAGTCATTATAATAGTTTGCTGGGCTCACAGCTTTGTAAAGTTGATGATTACCTTTTTTCTCTGGTAGATTGCATAGGACCTTCCAACACTATAAAAGTTACCCCACAAGGGTGAAACTTCTGGGTAAGTACCAGCTTTATTTCTCCATGTTCTGATTCAGGTATGTAGTATCTTCATTCTTATTACTCTCTTCTTTCCCCTTCTGTTATTCCCTTTCCCTGTCCTAATCTGACTTTTACTTCCATATTATATAGTTATAATATATAATCCAGGATCCACATATGAGAGAAAACATCAGAATTTAGGCTGATCTCATAATTTGTACCATGTGACTAGAATTTCTATAAACAATTACATACTGGTATCACTATTGTATGTTGACTTAGATACCTTTGGGTACCCACAGTGGTGACTAGAATAATTTATATTCCCACCAGCAGAGTATGAGGTTCCACCTCATCCTTACCAGCATTTTTGGCAGCTTGTTTCCTCAAGGACATGAGTAGATGAAATTTTTTTCTGTTCTTATTATATGAGTAAAGAAAGCAACACTCAGACATTGCCAGACACATTACCAATCAGTAAGCTGAACAAGCCCTCACACTGGGAATTCTTCAGGGTGCCTTCTATTTCATTCCAACATTGAGAAATACTTACATCATTGTTCCTTCTATAACATTAGGTGTATCTTACTAAAATGTGTTGGTGTGAAATTTGTGAGAGTAATTATGTTCAAACTTAAGAAGTGAAAGATCAAATTGGAAGGTGTATGCATCTAAAAAAATAACCTGAGTCTTATCAATGTCATTTGAGAGCTAGGTGGTGGCATCCCACAAATGGATCAGTAAACATAGAAACATGAGTGCATATACCAATGACATAATCTATGCTCATTAGTAGGGGACATATGTTAAATTATGCCTTTCTGAAGCAGTGCATGTGTCCAAGAAAGAAGAGCTATTTGGGGCAGCTTTGCTCAGGGAAATCTTACAGTGCATCTTTTAAAATAAAGAACCCAGTCTTACCCTTCTCAGGAAAATGAAGTCTTGGGAAGGGATAAGGGATAGCAATGCACAGCACACGTTATTAGCCCTTCTCTGTCCCCCAGCATGAGTGAGAAGACACTGAAAGCTTACCTAGCCTCAGATTCCACCCAACGTAGAGCTGTGAGAAAAAAAAAAAAGCCCATCTGAATAAAGAGCTACAATGGTCCAGTGCTGTGACTTTAATATCTGTTGCTTTCATATTCTTAATAACTACATGGATGGGATTGGCTTTTTGACCTATATTGCAATGGATGAAATCCACACTCAGAAAAGTTACCTTATCAAAGCCACATAAGTCAGTAAAAGGAGGGCCAGAGTTTGAATATGGTCCTTCAACACAATAGGTCAGCAATATCTATGGGTTCATATTTACACTTTTCTTATTCTTCATCATAAATAAAGAAGACCATGAGGTAGCACTTACTTTTGTTTACTTATTTATTTTTGCAAAATTTGTCATGATTCTTGCAGCCACTTATTTTTGATAAAACCCTTTCTGGGTTTCTCCTGTCTCCTACATAAGTCATGTAATGGAAGAGGAACAAGGCACCTTAGAAAGCCTCAGGTCCCACTGACTGCATTTATGCCATGACCTGGGGAACCAGAAACAATTCTGGAGTAAATGGTAGACAAGGCAAAGGCAGCATGAATGAACTTCACTCAGAACCACTGTCTTTCATTTCATTATGTGCTGAGTGGCCATGTCTTTTTGAAAGGACCAAGGACCAGTTTTCAGGAGAAAATAGTAACTTTCAAAAATGGGCTTAAATGAGTTCAGAGCATTCATGCGGTCACCAACCTCAGGGGAAAAGAGAGTGTGAGGATACTCAACACATGTACTGTTCTGGGTGGAGTTCCCTGCAACATGTTTCTGGAAAAATGCTTATTTCAGAGTTCTAAAAGCACAAGAGTACACACTGAAGGATTAAGTTTCATGATACCTTTAATTTTGGTTGAAAGAAAGTGTTTGGTTATAGACCTCAGTTGGGAGTGAAGTGGACAAGAAAAAATAAGTTTGAGTTTGGTTCAGTTTAGAATCTGGGAACAACGATAACTCATAAATTAGTACCACTAATTTTCAGCACTTCCTTCTATATGCCAAGCCTTTTAAACACCACATCTTAATCCTCCTGATAGCTGCAGTAAATAGATCTTACCCAGACTGAGACTCCAGCTCATCCTTAATGGAAATAAGCTGAGTGTGTTCCTCAGACTACTCTGTACAGCTCCCCAAGTATACCCAGGAAATGGTGTGTCCTAGTCAATGTTCTATTACTGTGAAAAGATACCATAACCAGAGCAACTTTTATAAATGAAAGCATTTCATTGGGGCTTGCTCACAGTTTCAGAAGTGTAATGCATTCTTAGCATGCTGGGAAGCATGGCAGCACACAGGCAAACATGGCACTAGAGAAGTAGCTGAGAGTTCTACATCTGGATCAGCAGGCAGCAGCAGGAAGAGAAAGCCACTGGGCTTGACTTGGGATTCTGAAATACCAAATCCCACCCTCAGTGACACACTTAGTCCAAAAAGGCCAGGTCCACCCCAACAACGCCTACTCCAACAAAGGCACACAGACTAATCCTTTCAAATAGTGCCATTCCCTAAGCATTCAAATAAATGAGCGGGGATGGGGGGGGGCATTCTTATTCATTACAACAACTGGCTACACCTGAAAACAGCCTTCGCTTTTAGTAGCTCTTTCTGTAGGCAATTGGGAAGTGCTGTTTGTCAAGGACCACTTGGGTACATCTGTGCTTGAAACTGGACCTTGATCCCCAGTGCTGAGAACTTGGAAGGCAGCTCTGTAATGATGAAATTTACCCAGTAAATGACAAGTCTCTAACATTTGGTGTATATCATTTATAGAAAAATCTCTAGATGACATGTTCCCTTCTAATAGCACAATGGGACTATTAGCTGCAAATTGCAGGAGAAACATTAAGGTCAGCCTGGAAACTCTGGCCTTGAATCACTACTCTACTTATTAAGCCATGTAATTAAAATAAGAGAAAACTCAAGCCATTTGCTTTTATATAGTAGATTTCCAAGGCGCATTTGTTAGACATTGTTTAAATCCTCTCTAAACTCTTCATGGGAGAAAAGGGGCCATTAAAAGTTTATATCTAACCTCAGGTAATGCTGTAGATTCATTAAATAAACACAGTTTAAAAGCACAAAGGAAGATGGTGAAGGGCAGTTTCAAATTAATGAAAAGCAATAAACATGACTGTCCAAAAGATAAGTACCAAAGCCCCATGGAGGAAAATAACTTTGGTTGATTCAGGTGATGTTAGATATACCTGCTTGGCTGACAAGGATTAGGCTCACCGTGTGTGTGTGTGTGTGTGTGTGTGTGTGTGTGTGTGTGTGTGTGTGTGTGTTTGTAAATAATGTAATTATAGATACATACAACATTCATAATAAACATCTCTAATTATTAGAAAAAGGAGAGATGGGCCCCCATTTTGTCCTCCAAATGTCCATATTGTCTCTACTCCTGCTGCAGGATGTTGCAATACAGATGAAGCCCAGGTTGCAGGTCCTAAGGCCTTTCTGAAGAGAAAACACTCAAACATAGCCACATGTGTATGTGATAAATGATATAAAAGAGAAGTCTCTATAACTGGAGGATTTTGATACTATAAAAGGAGAGTCTTTATTGCTGCCTATTAATAGAATCCCAGGATTCTTTGTCCTAGAACTTGGCAGTGTCCTTTGACTGGGACCCAGGGATACTTTTCTACCTTTTGATTCTGTTTAGCCACATGATTTGCTTAAACCATCAGGATGCTGATAGATACAATCCTAAAAGAGTTTCAACTGCACTTGTATAAATGGCTCTCCCTCCTTGGCTCTCTGTCAACTGCTTTGAAGACAGAATATGGGTAATCTGCTTGTTCCTGAAGATTATGAAACAAATGGCAGAGACATCTCCAAAGAATTCAGCAGCCCATTCTGTAGAATATTTTGTTCTGAAAATATTTCTTGATTTTGAAGAGACTGAGCCTTTGCTGGACTTTGCAAGCAAGTTAATGATACACATTGAGATCATTTAAAACTAAATTCAATTTGATGTCCTACTTTGGATTCAACCTGTTTAAGTTTATCCATCTTAAAAAACAATGTAGCCAAGCATAATCTGCCTTGGGTATCACATTTAGTAAGCTGTACAACCTAAGGTAAATGTAGAGCTTTAATCTTGAACGATGTATTACTATATGCCATTGACCCAGAAGGATGTATGTGTGCGTGTGTGTGTTGTAAAAATCATACGCAAAAAATAGCCAACAGTTGAAAAAAATGTTACACAACTAAATTTCATGAATGTGGAATCCACATGTGGATATAAATTGATAATATCTGTGTGTGATTTTGTTGAGTGCTATTCTGGGTTGGTAAAGTAACTTATATTCTTGTAAAACTCTATTAAGGATTTTTTTTTAGAAAAGCATCTTTCATTCCATTCTCATTCTTTGTTGTTTGTGCTGTTCAATAAATATGCACAAAACGTTTTGTTAACAGCAGGCAACACATACAGACAACAGGATAGAGAAAGACCTCTCTGTCTCTCTGTCTCTGTCTCTGTCTCTCTCTATCACACACACACACACACCAAAAGTCAATAAGGAGGCTATGGAGTACAAATTACAGATAGATGGCAGACAGAAGGAAAGAAGTAGAGAGTTCAATCTGGGCTTGCTTTTGGTGTAAACTATTTAATGATTTCATTCCTTAGCAACATCCACACATATCCTTGCATCTACATCAATGGTTCTTAACCTTCCTAATATTGTGACCCTTTAATATAATTTGTCATGTGTGGTGACTCCCAACTATAAAATTATTTCATTACTACTTCATAACTATAATTTTGTTCCTGGTATGATTTATAACATAGATATCTAATATGCAGGATATCTGATAAGCGACTCCAAAGACTGAGAATCACTGATCTATATAATGAATGAATGCTACTTTAAGCAACAGAATTTAACAATGGCTTGCCTCACATAGATTTTTTTCTGTTATTTTTTGGCAATAGCTACTTAGCATGTATATGACAGGAGGTAGATATTGATATCATAGCAGTAAGATTATAAGTGGCAGCTTATTTTGATTTTTCAAATCAAACCTTATTTCAAACCTTCTCTGAAGAAAGGTATCCCATAGGAGTATAAAGTTTTAACTGTCCCTTCTACCTGATTAGTTGTAGGCTATATGTATTTTATCTTAGTAAGTTCATGTAGAATCATTCATAAAAGAATCACACTATCATAAGTTTCAATGTTTTGGTTATTTTGTTTGTTTTATCTTATTTTTTTTATAAGAATCTCACTTTGTAGCATGGCTGGCCTTGAACTCACAGTGATTCTCCTGCCTCAGGCTCCTAAGTGTTGGGATTATGGACATAAATCACCATTCCCAGTTTGCTGTGATTATTTTTCTTTCTCTTTATTTATATTTATATTATATAATATATATCTATTTATACTATTTATATTTATTTATATTATTTATATTTGACAAATCAAAGTAGTAAGTTTTATGTAAACAAATTCTGATACAAAAACACAATGGATAAAATGATCTGATACTCCATTAGAGAAAACATAACAATAAGCCAACAGAAATAATGTTAAAATGCAACATGTTGCCACATGATTTTCTCAAAGTTCTTTACTGTTAATTATGCTTCCCCATATTTCGCCTTCTACCTTCTCCTTGCATCTCTCACCCCACTCAATCTTTCTGGCTCCATTAATCCCCACTATTCCTTCACTCCACCTAAATTCCACTTCCCCTTCACTGAGAGACATAAATTTATTTTGTCAATATTTTTTAAAGTGTGTGTGTGTGTGTGTGTGTGTATGAATCCACACACATGAGTGCAAGAAGATAACATTGGGTCTCCTGGAGTTGTAATCATATAGTTAGTTTTAAGCCTCCCAACTTACATGCTGAAAGCTGGATTTGAGTCCTTGATAAGAACAACAATTTCCTTAACCAAAGAAACCTCTCACCAGACCCTGTGATTTTTATTATAGGTATCTCTACCACTTAAATGTGGCCCTAATCATTTAATTTTAGATTGGAAATCTATGACTGATTTGCTTCTTTAGTGTAAGGCTGTGGAGATTAGATCTGAGGAAAGACTCCTGCTATTAATATGCTTTTCCTGTTATTTTTAACTATATATAACAATCACTACGTATTAGCCCACCCTTTTGAGTAGATTTCTGCAGAATAACAAAGGTGTACTTACTGTCTTGTGGTGATGCTATATAGACATATAGATTATTTAATTCTTAATGATGATTCTATAAGAATTCCTAAAATTATATTAGTAATTATAAAGATCTTTTATACTAGGACTGCTATTAAGTCCTTTCTGTTGTCACAAATGCAGTGAGAACTGTACCAGTCTTGATAGAAAGCAGGCATTTACAACTTAGAGCATATTACAAGAGGTTATAAAAAATTAACCAAAGGTCATAAACAGGGAACTAAGGATTTACTATAGGCACAAGGACAGAAGATAAAATATTGACTGTGTTTATCTATACAAAACTTCAATTATAACTTAGTTATGGTCTTCAACTCTCCATGAACCTGTAGAGCTAGTGACAGATAATGAATGCTTAGCTAGATAATACTCTTAATGGATGTTCATGTAAATATTCTCTGTTGTATACTTCTTATTAAATCTATGACTTAAATTTATGTTTGAATTTCTAGTGAACTTTTGTAAAATAAAAAGAGGACACTTGGATAAACCACATGATCTATTCTCCTAGAAAAGGTACAAAAGACTAGGAAAGATTACATTGCATGGCATTGGGAGTAAGGGCATTATTATTGTTACATCTGAGCAGAAGACAGCAAGATTTGGAAAGGAAGAGAGCAGAGAGAACTTTCTTAAAGAACGTTTTTAAAAAAATATAAATATTACATGTTTATTTTGGTGATCAAAATGAATCTACAAATCTCCCTCACTCCTCCAAGGAACTGCTAGCACCTGCAGATCTACCTATGCTTTGGGTCAAGTTGAAGAAATTTCTTGACATTCCTTTCTTCACAGCAAATCTACAGATGCCCCAGACTCTTCATTTTTTTAATTTTGATATTTTATTTATTTACATTTCAGATACTATCCCCCTTTCCCCATTTCCTCTCCCTAGAATCCTCTATCCCATCCTCTTCCTCCTTTTTGCTTTTATACCATTTTAATTACATGTATATATTAAGGTCAGTTCTAGGTTGAGGGTCTAGCAATACAATAGATGCAAATAGTCAAGGAACAAGCAAGACAATAAACACAAATAGTCAAAGAACAAGCAAGGCATTAACCACAATTCTGTGAATACTCCAGTGATAACTGTTTCTATGGGCTTAGCAGGATGACCAAAATACTTTTTAGAGAACAGGAGAAGAACTTTTTAGAGAGAACTTTGAAATTAAAGCTTAAATTACTTTTCAAGGTGTCCTTTTTTCTTCCTGTGACTTCAACTAGCAGTTGAAGTTAGAGCTTGTAGTTCCCGCAGAGATAGAACAAAGACTACTTTACTTAATCTCTGCTGTTTTACTTTGAGGTGCCTAATGCCAGAGACTGGCCTCAGAGGAACTCAGACAGGCAGGTCAGCTATCTCAGCAAAGTGACTCAGAACTTTACAGATAAACATTTTATTATTAAACAGGAACCCTAAATATCTCTCAAGACCAAGTCTTGACCCTGCCAATTATGCTCTCCCCCTCAGCTAGCTTCAAGAGAGAACCAGAGAGAAGAACCGCTAGGGCTTATCTGGCACATGTGGGTTTTATTTTAGAATTTGTTGAGACTGGTGTTGTGGTCTGTCAGATAATATGTTCTTAGTAATGATCCATGTGCTGTTGAGAAGACTATACATTCATCAGCCATTGAATGGGGTACTCTGTAGGTGATAGTCAAGTTCATTTGATCTAGGCATAAGGTCTGCTGTACCTTGCTGATTTTATGCCTGGAAGATCTGTATGTTTCTGGTATAGGATTTTAAAATTCCGAACCAGCATTGTATCAATGTCTATATTTCCCTTTGGTCTGATAACATTTGCTTTATATGTGAGCCTTGTTATATTTGTTTCACTCATACATAGAAATGTTATTCTTACTACCAAATTGGCCCTTTGTCTTTACACAATGATCCCCCTTGTCTTATCTCACTACCCTTGACTTAGTTTATTTCCTCTTATGTGACTCTGTCTGCTGATTGTCTCCTTCTGTTTTCATTTATGTGAACTATCTTACTCAGTCTCTCAGCTTTCATTCTGTGTGTACCCTCAGACTTATGGTCAGTTTGTATAGACATATAGTAAGATTTTTGACTTATATTACCTATGTCATTTAGTTAGATAATTTGAAACCATGTATATGGATGCATTTAGTCAGTTTGTACATCACTTTTCATTATATTATATTTTCAATCTTGTAATTTATTTCTTTTTCTTGCTCTTTTTATTGTCTTCTTTAATGGCTAAGTTAGTGTTTTTTCTTTAATGGTATGTTTTCATTTCTCCTGTTAGTCTGATTGTTTATTAAAGTTTTTGTTTCTTTAGATACCACAAGACTTATAAATACAACTTTTGATTATAACACACAATTTAAAAATAATAGCAACTAACTAATTATAAAGACAAGAGAAACAAAAAGAAGATATAATGAAGGCATGCACTTGTACAGCATTCTTTCTCACACTGAGTGTTCTACTATCTTATTTTATGTCTTTCCAGACTGCCTATCTGCTCTCATTTTAAGCAATTGTTATTACTTCATAATTTTGCTTATATATTGCAGGCATTTGTAGTTTACATACTACATTTAAAATAAATATTAGACCATTTGTTGTAGTAATTATTTAAAATCAGCCTCTGGCTCAGCTGACTATCTAAGCTGCAGTGACTCTGCCTAGCCCAGCCACCATGTTTCTCAGCCGGAGGCCACGTGCACGCTACAGCTAGAAATGGTCAGCCAGAAACACCAGCCCTGCCACCCACTAGATGCCAGCGTGAGAGATGGCTCTGCCAATCTTCCACACTGTCTCTGCAAGGCAGGGCATTGCCCAGACTATTCCGCCATCCACGCAGGCCCAGTAAGAGAATGAGACTCTAATTCTTAAAGATTAAGCAAAGGATTTATATGTTTGATAATGATTAATAACAAGATACCTGACCCGACCCACAGGTCTGATTATTCGTGGGGTATCAAGGTGGACCGTCACCTGAAAAATAACACGGGCAGGGAGAGAAAACGGAGACCATGCAGCAGGGAGTTTTGTCACAGTCTCACTTTAATGGGGGAGCAGTTTACAGATATACTCCCAGGCAAGGGAGGAGGGGAAACAAGGAAGGGGGCGAGGTCCCTGTCCAGGGCCATCCCACCTTCGAAACCAGCCTCCAGGAAATTCCAGACATTAAGTTCCTGAGAACATCTTTTCTCAACCTGGTACTAACTAGGGCTCCCAAAACAGCAGGCAATTTTCTGAGCTTGGCTCCCAACAGATACCCATACAAAGAGAGTTGTATCCCAATTAGCTAACCTAATTATAAGTTTATAAGTTGTTCCCTACGAGTGCTCTCCATACCTGTGTGGATTCTCCTACATCTCTGCTCTCTGTCCCGTTCTCCTCTTCCTTTCATCTCTTCCTCTCCTAACTCCTCCTCTTCCTTTTCCTCTTCCTCTCCTAACTCCTCCCACCTTAGCTCCTCCTACAACCACTGAATATTATTTTACATTTTCTGTGGAGCTTGATACCTACACATGTGTTTTTAGTACTCAAATGCCTCTTTCTTTCCTTTGGACGAATTAATGTGATGGAGATCGTATCTGTTGGCCCGTTTGGGTATTTCCTTATCACTGCTCTATTTCTAAAAGATTGCTTCACTGCATGCTATATTCTGGGATGCCATTTTCCTCCTCAGTCCTATGAAATATCTTATGATTTTCTAGGATTTTGATGTAAGGGTTTTGTTTGTTTGTTTTTGTTTTTCAGACAGTGGCCTTAATAATGAATCAACAAAAGAAATTATGTCAATCAGGTAACACGAAACACTTGATACACTTGACTCGGAAAAGTTTTGTTTGTTTGTTTGTTTATTTTTTAAATAATCAATGAGAGAACTTGTCACAACCTAGCTGGGGATGATGATGGTAGATGGAATGAGTCTGAATGCTGTGGAGGCAGAGAAACTGAGGAATATAACTCTACCCATCTCTTCACAAGCAAAAGGCTGGATTTCCTGGGGCAATATGAAGGAAATCAGCCCCTAATGAACTGCCTCAAATGTGCTACTGGAAATAGTTATTGCCATCTAGGGTTCTCATGAATAATCAGAAAATGAAAGACATTTCTAAGGGAGCTGGGAATGAGGGAAGCTGTGCTTGAGGGAGGGGTTTGATCTTTAGTTCACCAAACAGACATAACTATGTTCACAGGACAGTTAAAAAAGAAATTAATTCAGCAAAGACCTAGAGACTGGTATGGGACTTTAGTGGTATTTCTGAATGCAGTGATGGGACATGATCTTTAAGAAGCAGGAGCAGCTTTGGTGGATACAGGAGCCAAGATGACCTTCATTCATGGTAACCTCCCAAAGCACCAGGAGCAATGAGCAGTGATTGGTGGATATGGAGATAAAACAGTTCATGTAAAACCCATCAACTTTGTTTTATACAAGCACAATAATTCTCCTAGGTAAACTGTATAAGTTTCTCTACTGAAAACAAAAGTATGCTAGGGGGTGGAAATTGTTCATCTAACATGATGTTCATCTAACACTATAGATAGGTACAACTGAGAGAAAACAGTGGAAGTAGCTACAAGTGCAGATCAGACCTAGAGTCTACCAGACTCCAAGTAGGGTGAAGGCAGACTGGTATAGTCTTTCCTTCTTGGCCATGAATTAACTCAAGCATCTTGATCTATCCTCACCAAGACCATGGGAGTTGGGGATTCATGAAAGCTTTAAGAAGGTGCCCCAGGATGAGGAAACTATACAGCTGATCCAAGAGACAGAATCTTTGCATACTCTATTAGATCCTGTTAATGCCTTTGTAAAAATTCTCTTAGTTCTTGTATCTCAAGATCAGTTTATACCTATTTGAAATGCTTAACAATGTGTCTTCACAATAAATACCCAAGGTGGCTAACAAGCTAGTTGAAAACCAACCCTGCCCCCAAACCTGTCACCAAACTTGGAACTTGGAATTCCCACCATCATGACTCAGGGTTAATAACCAAGCAATACTTCCAAAATGAACTATACTTTTCTACTTTGCATAGTCCACTAGCTCACTGTGTATGCTTTAAATATCCCATAAAAATCTGCTGCTTCACCCAGCCTAGTGCTGTCTGTTTCCAGTCATAGACAAACTGCCATTATGTTCTTCCCTCCAATAAATTTCTCATGTGAAGTTTGCTGTATGGTATGACATGTGGTATTTCTTGGCTCCTGACTGCCAAGATGCCCTTGTACCAGAAAAAACTCTTAGATTGGTTCTGTGATGTATGTAAGCTCTTCCATTGCTTGTGCTCCCTCTTGGAGTCTAAGCTGCACCAGGACCCTAGCCCTCATCTCCAGTCCACTGACAACAGACTCATCTTCTGGTTCACTGAATGTTTGGCATCCTATCTACCAGTGCTAATTTGATAAGTTTCCCTTTTAGTTGAAGTAAATGCTACCATGAGTCTGAGGAATTGACCTATTTAGTGTCCTGAGGCCTTATGGTACTCTTGGAGGCAAAGTTACCTGCAGCCAGGGTTTTTATGGATATGGCTGGCCCTCTTCCTCCTCACTTCCCTGCTACAATCTTGCATTTTTCTTAAGCCCTAATGGGATATTTCAAACTTCCCTCCCTGCTCCCTTTTCTACCTCCTCCTTGGAGATACCTGTAATCCCACAGCTTCTCTATGCCCTCCTGCCTTTTAAAATGCCACCGAACTTCATTCCCTGTCCCTTTCTTGTGGATGAGCCCTCATTCCTGAGCTCAGTTTTTCATTACCCTCTGGCAGGCCTTCAGACTTCATTAGATGCCTTGGATCTAGACATTAAGTTTCCTGGGGTGATTAGCCCTGGACACTGTTGAGTGATGTGATAACTTACTAAATGACTTGGTCTCATTCAGTCCTCTCTGACTTATGGGGATGCCCTCTTCAGGCTTCTGCTGACTTCCTCCATTCCATTCTCATCCATGTCATTGGTACTCTCTCATTCTCCCTTGGGAGGATTCTATAAAACCCTCCAGTCTCTCCACTCAACCTGAAGGACCCCAGACTTATATCCACTTTTGCAACTAAATTTGGCCTCAGTATACCTTAGATAATCAATCCAAATGGTCACCTAATGGCACCCTAGATATCAATATTATTTGAGACTCTTGTTATTACTACAAGCAATTGGTGAAATGTGAAGAGATCCCTACATTTCTCTTATCTCCATTCCAAGACTGTTCTCTGTTTTTCCTGTTCCTCCATCTAAATACTCCTAAGTATGAAGCCCAAATCACTTCTAATCCAGCAAATGAGCCTTCCCTACTAGCTTCAAACTCTCTGTCTCTCTATGGCCCTCACTGGCAGCTTGAATTAATTCCTGTGGTACTTTCAGCCCACTGGCAGCCCTGAGTCCTCCCACTAATCACTCCTGCTCACCATGGGACCATCTCTTGCTCTGCCTACTCAACCTAACAAGGACTAATGTTGTCATGGTTCTCCCCTTGTAGGAGGTTTCTGGGATGAACTGCTTGGTCAGCCTACCTGTCCCCTCTTCAGTAAACAAACTTCCTCAAATAGAAAATATATTACCTAATTTTACAACCTCACCTTTATGACATTTACATGATTCTCATCAACAACCTTATTCCCTAGGAGTGCAGGTAAGTGTGATACCAGGCTAGGGTACATGCAGTCAAAGATTACCAAACTAATGCTGCCCATCCAGTATGGGCTGGGGGTATCCCTGACAGGGATTTCTAATGGAACTATAATACCTGGTATCAGGGGTGACATTCTAGCTTGGCATCAATTTACAACTTGCCTCCTGCCTGTTCTCTGCAAGACTGCCATTAAAATGTCAAATTATGAAAAAATCCAAGAACTCATCCCAGACAAATATTAAAACTTATTTCAATACCCAGATTGGCTTACAAAGGCCTTCTGACACTATACCAATCTGGATCCTAAAACCCCAGATGGGAAACAACTCCTGCGACGTGATTCACTGATATTAGGACCAAACTTAAATGCCTAGAGAAGGGACCACTGATCTCACAGGTAGAAGTCTTAGTGGTGCCCTTCAAGATGAAGGATGAAAAAGCCTAAAACCAAAAAGGCCTCATGTTGGCTAAGGCCTTTAAGATGATCATAGTAACTCCCAGGTTTCCTCACCTCCCAAAGCCTGAGAATCTCTAGGCCCCTGCTTCATATGCACTAAGAAGGGTCACTGGGCCTTGGTTTGTTCCAGCCCTTGCAAACTACCCCAGCCATATATAAGGTGCCATCAAAAAGAACACTGGACTGTTTCCTGTTTCCATGTCCCTTATAGCATGGGGGAAATCAGGCCCAGATCACCCTATAGCTAACTTTGGCTTGACTATTGCCATCTCTGACAAGGAACTCCTGGGAATCATCACAGTATCAGAGCCAACCATCTCCTTCCTTCTGGACATCTCCTTCCTTCTCTTTCCTAGGTTAACCTATTTGGTCCTAACAGAGTTTGGGGAACCTACCTCCCCTTCTCATTTTCCCCATTGTTGATAAGAACACAGTCTTACCAACCTCACCGAACCCTACCACTTAGTTGTGTCCTTTGGAACATCTTCCTAACCCTCTCCTTCTGAGTGATACCAACCTATCCTGTCCCCTTGCTAGGGAGGGACTTCCTAACCAATGTGGGACGAGCCTTTTTTCCTTCACTTCCCATCTTCTTGAACCCAGGCTTTCTGCCCATTCCCTTCTTCTCAAAATCATACAACCTGACCTATCTTTTCCATTTCTAGCCTTCCATGTGAATCCCTGAGTATGAGACACTCAAAACCCCACTATAAGCTTCTTGTCATCTAACTATACTCTCTTTCACTCCCATACAGGAGGTGGGAGGAAGAAAGGTCACTTACCCACCTGGTTTTCATTGGGAAGTTGGCTCTGGAGTTGGGTTATATTACACCCTCCTCTAGACCCCAAACTTATTTGTTTAAATAGTTCCTTTAAAATCTTCATCCCATTCAGGCAGGCCACCTGATTGTGACAGAGAAAGGAGAGCAAAACAAGACAAAAAGATTTAAAGGAACTTTCTTTGAAGTGACTTGTGTCTCTAGTAAATGCTTAGATGGGAAAACATGAAAGCATAAATATGTTCTAGTATCTAAAAAAAGTGTTACAACTGTCTGAGCATGTGGAACCTTAAGTAAGTTCTGAGGATCCAAGAAAGCATCTGAAGATGTAAAAGCTAGTGTTGTAAGGTATATAAATGTAATTTGTAATGATATAAGAAAGTAATCTAAGGTAATGAAATATGTTTCAGATTTCTTTCCTTCTCTCTTTTGAAAGTTCAGAGTTTTAATATTGTTCAATGGAGTTCTAATGAGCTGATAAGGCACTGATTACTATCATCAGTCACAAGCCCAAGATTTTAAATTTCCTTTGGTTGCCTTCTAATAATAGAGTTAAAATGTGCTTCTTGTAGTGCTAAAAACATGTCTGTCAAATTTATATATCCAGCTCTCTAGACAGAGAATAAAAAATCTTCATACTTTAAATCCAAAAGTTCTGCTATGACTTGAAGGTATGACATGTATTAGCGTTTTTTTTTTTCTATATTAATGTGATATTTCAATAGAGATATGGATGGTAATGCTAACATATGTAAATTTTATCTCTGCTTGTAACAAAAAATTATGTAAACTTCAGGTAGTCAAGGGAAGTCATAAGACTTGGATCCATCTCTCATAGGTCAAACAGACTTCAGATAAGTACAGCCTATTCACATGCCTATTCCTGAGGATGAAATCTCTCTTCCCCCTGGTTTGTGGGATTCTCCCTTCCCCAAAATACCAGGACTATGGGCCTAAAACATCCAAATGCATGCTTTTCTTTTATATTCTAAACTTTAATGTCTGCTCCTAGTCTATATCTGTTTCAGCAGATTTCCATTTGCTGACACGGTACCATCCAGGTGTAGACTACAAACAGTTCCAAATGGCTGGGAGCCCTGGACTTACTGAAAGCTGATATAAAGCTGTTGCGATTTGGTCTTTTGGCATGTTATTGTGTTGCTAAATACTGCTCCAATGCCTGGTTTCTCTCAGAGATGAGAGAGTATGTACGCACACAAAGTAATGCTATGTAACCTTGCTTCTTAATTAAAAACTATTTGTTGAATACAGATGCTGATAGTTTATAGCTGGGCAGAAGAAATGTTGAGTTCCCAGGCTAGGTGTTAGAGGAGAGACCACCAGGAGGAGAGAGGAGAAGATGTCACAGGGTCAGAATCTTGAAAACATGGCCATGAGGGCTAATCCAATTGGAGTTAAGAGCAGCCCAGATGGAACATGACAAGTTATAACTCTGGATTATTGATGGGAAAGTAGATTTGAATAGCTTAGAGGATAGATACCTTCCCAGATCTAGCACATTAAAGGCTAATAATATAAAAGTGTTTCATTTACCTGGGAACTGAATGATCAAATATTTATTACAACATAAACCAGTCCAGCCCATGTGTTTCCTGTCTCTTTAGCTGGGTCAGCAAACTAGTTGCTTCTGGTAAATGCCCCATTTCCTGACCACCACGCCTGGCCTTTGACTAGCATTGCACCCTTCTGCAGCCCTGGTAGCAGTGTCCTAATTTCAGCAGGAAGTAGTTACAGAAAAGAACATGTTTCTCTTTATCCTCTACAAAAGGCTGGCATATTAGTTCAAAAGGAAACTCCCCTGTCTAGGTACTAAATGGTACCTATAGTGCTCATTGGCCTATCAGGAAGGGTTCTTGCACATGCTCCAAGGACCCTATAGACTCTCCCTTCCACCTATCCTACTGATGTCACTGGCAGAGGCAGCTGCCATTTTGTTTTCCTCAATAAATCTCTTGTGTGAGGTTTGTTGCATGGTGTGACTTTGTGGTATTTCTCGGCCCCTGACTGCCAAGATGCCCTTATGTTTACCTACAAAGTCCCACTATTTGTCACGAAGTGGTAGCCTTTGAAATCTTGGTTTGCTATCCTGCCCACTCACTATAAAGATTTAGTTATACAGATGAAATAGTGCTAATCTCATCTGCAAAATACTTGAGAGTATTACTGTCTAATACTGTCAATTACTGTCGATTACTGTCAGCCATGTCCTTCAATGGAAGGTAACTTATGGAAGAGATTCATAGACACTGGTGAAGCATCTGAAAACAAGTGACTGTTGTGGGAAAACAGGGCCGCAGCTGGGGGATGCTGCCTGGAGACTTCCACCACGAGGCAGGTCCCACATCCAGGAGAAAGGTCTGGGGTTCCACAGGCTGGAACCTTTGGTGACAGCAGGCTCGGCAGGCCCCAATGACATGAGGAATCCTGGTTCCAAAAGGGTTTATTGTCATGGCGGATGGTGGATGGATCTGAATGTACGCCCCCAAACTCAGGGCAGACCTGAGTTAAGTAGGGAGGGAGAAAGGGGGAGGTTCTGGGGAGGAATGCTTAATTGGCTCCGCCCTCTGACCTTCATTAGTATGTAAATCTCTAGGGCCTGAGGCCTGTAGTCACACCCTCTACCTGTGCACTTTGGGAGGGGCTGTAATGGCCTACGTAACTGAACAATGTAGGTCTATGGAGATTGGACTGCTTGTTAGAACCCTGAGTTCTGGGGACGTGACCAAACTCCTGCCATTTCTCCCTTGGAGTCTCAGGGTTCTAGGCCCATGCCCAGCCAAGAGCCAGAATACCCTTATGCAGTCCCACAGACTGTTGCTGTGTTACAATGACCCAATACTTACTTAAAGATGGAGGATATCTAATCACTGTCTCCAAAGCTCACATATGAACCATCATATGAGCCATTTCCAAACATCATAGAAGAGAGATCAAAAGAATGGAGGAAGTGTGCCAGGCAGTGATGGTGAACGCCTTTAATCCCAGCACTTGGGAGGCAGAGGCAGGTCGATTTCTGAGTTTGAGGCCAACCTGGTCTACAGAGTGAGTTCCAGGACAGCCAGAGCTACACAGAGAAACTCTGTCTCGAAAAAACAACAACAAAAACAAACAAACAAAAAAACAAAGAATGGAGGAAGTGGTGTTGTTGTGTAGCAGTGTCTTCTAAGTTGAAACACTCCCTCTATGGTGAAAGTCATGAGCCTCAGGAAGTAAACAACCCACATGTCCCATGGGATTCTGAAACTGGGATACACCTGGCTCCTCCCTAGACTACAGAAGCAGAAAACAATTACAAGGCAGATAATAGAAAGCAAAGATGCCTAGAGGATGCTCTTGGATTAGCTAAGATTCCTGTGGAGGAGACTTTCTGATCTGTCAAGCTACCTGTACATTGCACAGAGAGTTGCAGGATTTTAGCTTTAATGAGTCTTCAACAATGTTGCAGTAGAGATTTTTGCGAAAGTGGCTGCCTTTGAGTCATTCCTGCTTCTGTAAGTAACCCCAATAAAGTCACTGGTTTGCCAAGTTGAACTTTGGTATAGTTTATAATAATTGATATGTTCCTCTATCATGGGATCCCTATCTGGGGTCCTATTTGTGTCACACCTCCAGAAATGGCTCACACGAATTAAATGTAGGTAATTTCTTCCTTTGCTACTGAAAGAAGCTAATCTGGTTTCTGAGTTTCTTTCTTTAGCTTTTGTAAAGGTTAGTAGTATGCATATAGGTGTTAAGCACTGTCTATAAAGGCAGGATGATCACTGACCGCTGTGAGGTAGTATTCAGCTGCTCCCTTGCTCCATCATGTATTTAAAACTATACTGATACATAATAACTGTTTATGGAACAGTGTGCAAACTCAGTACATGTAGACAATCTCATTGTCAAGTTGGTGTCGTTGGTTTATCTATCATCTCAAAAATGTATTGCATGTTGGTGGTGTGACAGTTTTAATTGCCAACTTGATATAATCCAGAATTAACCAGATTAAGAAAATTACCTAGATTGGGTTGTCCTATGGGCATGTGTATATGCAAATGTCCACACATTATAGATGACACCATTCCTTAGACTTGCATCCTGAATCGCATAAGTACAGGAAGTAATCTGAGCATTGAGCTTGCACATCTGTATTTCTCTCTGCTATGTCTAGACAGTGGTTGTGCTGTGATTAGCTGTCTTAAAACTCCTGCAGCCATGATTTCCCCACAATGATGGGCTTGAACCTGGAATTTGGAATTAAAATAAACCCTTTCTCTTCTAAGTTGCTTTTTGTCAGGGTTTTTTTATTGCGGCAGTAGAAGTGAACATAAGACAGTTGGAAACCTTCAACCTCGCCTATATGAGTTACTTCGAAATATATAATTAGTTGCTACAGTATGTTAAAATGATCTCCCCCATCTAATTACACCCTTGGACACACAATGAATCTTCTTCCACTCACTCTTTTCCCCAGATTTTGGTGGATTTTGTTCTAATACCTCTTTATGATATCTACCTCTTATGCTTCCATGTGAGAAGAAATTCTGCGCCTGATTTTAATTAACATCATTTCTCCCAGGATCACACATGCTGCCTCACATTATAAAATATGTTTTCATACAACTGAGAGTATCCTGCTGTAAGTATATGTGCTATCTTTGCTTTATTCATCATTTAATGCAATTCACACTTTAATATCGAGGGCACTATTGATTAGAACAGTCAAGGATACAGATATGCATCTGAGGTGTGAAAGGGTCCAGAAACACAAAAGTCTAACTGAAGTTATTTGCTATTTGAAGACCAGGTGTGTGGAAGCATCTGGAAACACTGCGCACAGTCCATGTGCAGTATAGAGTAGCTGAGTATTTCAGGATGATATTTTGGAGGCCATACCAGGGTCGCAACAAACGCAAAGTAGCTTGGGAGATTATTGAAGCCATCCCCTGTGGAGAATGATTTACAATAGCTGTTCTTTCATTTTTCAAATGAGGGTTTACTAAGCACAGTTCAAGCAAAATTTTAAAAAGCAAATACCAAATAGTAGAGAGACATTGAATACTTACAACAGCCAAAAGAAATGACTGAAACAGCTCATCGGGGAAAACAGTCAAAAGGAATATTATCAAGAATTCGTAATATCTAATAGAGATGATTGAGGAAGTCCTACTGAGAGTCACACTGGAGTTTCTGACATAGATTTCCAAGTAAAGCAGGTCATTCTCTGTGGATAAGCTCTTGGCTTCTCTTTGCCACCACAGGCTTGTTCATACCATGGGTAAGCAACAGTATTCTCTGTTCAAAATTGTTTAACTTCTCACTTGTTGCAGAAGTGCAATGTTTTCAACACCCTTAGCTGTTTGCTTTTCCTTGCTACAGAGGCAGGGAGCCAGCCTGGTCTAGGACAGGGAGTTTTGGGCATATACTTGAAATAAACATGCTTGAGTGTGAGACAATGTAGATTTCTCTGTACTCAGAGTTAGCTCCCAGTGAGCACAAACAGCCCATGGCAATTCACCGAAGTCATTCATATTGCAGGAGTGGTAAAGATTGACCCACTGGGGACATGAGTCAGAGAGCTTGAGAAGGAGAATAGACAGGACAGTCTGGTTGATAGAAGAGGAGTCAAAGGAAGAGTGATCAGGACCTGTGTGATGGGACAGATGATCACTTTGTTGGAAGGCACGGTAAGAATTTGAAGCATATAAAATTAGAGTAGAAGAATAATACATTTACACCTTTAGATGTTGTATTCCATCTTCCCTGTTCAGTGGACACCTTGTCACTCATAATGATCACGAACATAGTGTAGTCAGCAAAGAAAAAAAAATCCCATCCATCTTGTCTTACAGCTAAGCACACAGAAATCCCCCACATCTCTAATACCTGTTAAAAGGTTTCTTCCCTGATGACACATGAATTTCTTGGAAAATATCCATATCAGCTTCATCCCATGCATGAGGCGGAAGCAGCTAGGTGTCTGTGTGTGTGTGTGTGTGTGTGTGTGTGTGTGTGTGTGTGTGTGTACCAGAGCTGTCACTGAAATTACAAAGGCTTCTGGGCTATGGGATAAAGTATGACAGGATTGTGTACCTCCAGGAATTGAAGATAAACACGCTTGAGTCTGAGACTCACTGCTCCCTATTTGCCTGGTCATATTAGGCATGACATACCTGGTAATTAGAGTCTACAGTATGCATATTAATGAACACATGTTACTTCTAAAATGTAGGATTTGTGCCCCAGTTTGTGAACAATTAATTATGCAGGTGCTCCTTCCAGATGCCCTAAATTCAAATCACGTTAGTATTTTGTTTATATTGAGTCTCATTCTTATGTACAAGTTAATTTTGAGAATGTTTTTCTCTTAGTGTTGGAATAAAAGTCTTCATGTTCAGCATATCTCACTGTGGAGATGTCAGTTCATTCCCTTCTTGTCAGAAGCAGGAGAAGAAGTGAGTCAGTTTCAGATAAAAATTGGATCAACAGAGTACCAGAAAGTGGTTTTATTTCATCACCAACAATGATGCTGCAGGTGTGTAGCTCAGACCTCCTGAGCCATTGAACACTTGCTAGGTACAAAGAGGGATGGTAGGCAGAAGAGGAACTTGTAACTGATCCAGCTGCACGGAGGATCCTCAGCTCTCCACATCTGTTGGTTCTAGCAAGGTTCTGAGTGGTCAAGGTAGACTGGGAAAGGCAGAACTCCCCTTAGAGAGGATCAGGAGATGTGGTGCAAATTTATGTGTTCATAAAACTTTTCTTTAGCATTTGTCTATTTCATTGTGGCATAAGTTGTTTACTTTGCCCTTCCAGAGTCTTATCTTCACTTGGCTTGTCATTTCCTCCTCCTTTGTTCTACTGCTCTTCAAATACTTTGGCTGTTATACTAAGCCACCCCTTTCAGGAGGTTTTTTTTTTTTTTTTTTTTTTTTTCTCCCAGTTCTTTCCCTTTATGATATATGTTACACATTCCATGACACCATAGAATTCTCAGTTGTATCTCCTTGGTTCTCCTTGCTCTCATCTTCTCAGGCCTGTTTTGCTATACTTACTCTGTCCTGAATTCCCTCTCTCTCTCTCTCTCTCTCTCATTCTCTCTCTCTTTCTCTCATTCTCTTTCTCACTCTCATTCTCTCTCTCTCATTCTCTTCCTCTCTCTCTCTCTGCCTCTCTCTCTCTGTCTGTCTCTGTCTGTCTGTCTGTCTCTCTCTCTCTCTCTCTCTTCTCTCTCTCTCTCTCTCTGTGTGTGTGTGTGTGTGTGTGTATAATAGCTATGTCTTTTGCTTAACCATACTGAGAAAATCAATGTGATATAAAAAACCAGGTCTTGCCAGGCATTTTGTACACCTTTAATCCCAGAACTCAGGAGGCAGAAGCAGTGGCAGAGACAGGTGGGTCTCTAAGAGGTAGAGAGGCCTGCTTGGTCTACAGAGCAGGTTTCAGATCAGCCAGTGTACACAGTGAGACTCTGTCTCAAAACCAAAACCCAGTTCATGAGCATTCAGACAGCTGGGTTCTGACATACATTAGCTGAATCTGAGAAAGAAAGAAGGTACAATAATGGTCTTATCTTGAGTTCCTTGAGAGTATTGGTAGTAGTTCCTTGAGGGTCATTATGTAAATGTTTTTATTTATCACGACAACTGTCACATAGCTACTTCCTGACTGGATATTGTTTCAGCTGGCATCATTTTATTCTGAATCTGGATGTTGTAACATGTTGAAAAGTATCTGCATCATTGAAAAGCCCCTCCCAACATGGCCAATGTCATGCAAGCTGTAATCCTGGAACTTTCTGCAATAGCTTGCAGGCAGACCAACAGTCCAAGAAGTTTTCCTTTCTGCACTTTGACCAGTCAAACATTTCCTGATCCAGTAGCTGTTTGCTCCCTTTTATAATGCCTGTGGGCAGGGGTGGGCATGTGCATCTTGAATTTTCCAGCTCTCTGTCCTCCCAGACATGTGACCTCTTGGTGACCTCCTGAGACATGAACGGGACCCTCCCTTCAGGAAGGAGAGCTTGAATTCAGAGGAAGTTGTCATGAAACAGCTGGGATGGAACCGACAGCTGTTTCTCTGTTTAGTTTCTGTTTCCATGATCTCTTCATTGACACAGTCATAGAGGCAGAGGGGAGGGAGCAGGATGGTGTGGGATGAGTGGTTTGTGGAGGGGTAACTGGAAAGGATGATATCATTTGAGATGTAAATTAATGGAATGATTAATAAAAAAAAATTTAAAAATTAAAAAAGAATCTTGCATTTGAGAGTCAAGAACTTGTCACATATGAAGCCTCATTTTTTAGCAGATACCTGGCAGATTAAATTGATTAAATGTAATGTTAATTACTAACTCAGTGAAACTCTACCTCACATAATTTGTGCTATACTTGAGTGTATTTTTGTCACAAATTCACATGTTGGAGGTTTGTTTCCTAGTGTCGTGATGTGAATAATAAAGGACGCTTCAAGACACAAGGCCAAATATTAATGAGACATTGAGAAATTTGCTATCACAAAAGACTGGAGTACCTTCCATGGACCCTGAGCTCCCTCAAAAGGGAGTTGTTCTCAAAAAACCACAGGAACTGAGTGGAGCAGAGACTGAAGGAAAGGTCATCCAGAGACTGCCCCACCTAGGATCTAACCCATCTGCAGACACCAAACCCAGACACTATTGCTGATGCCAAGAAATGCTTGCTGACAAGAGCTTGATATAGTGGTCCCCAGAGAGGCTCTGCCAGAGCCTGACCAATACAGATGCGGATGCTCAAAGCCAACCATCGAACTGAGCACGGGAACCCCATGGGAAGAGTTAGGGGAAGGACTGAAGAAGCTGAAGGGAATTGCAACCCAATAGGAAGAATAACAATACCAGCTAACTGGACCCCACAGAGCTCCCAGGGACTAACCCACCAACCAAAGAATACACATGGAGAGACCCCATGACTCCAGCCACAGATGTAGCAGAGAATTGCCTCATCTTACATCAATGGTAGGAGAGACCTATGGTTCTGAGGAGGCTCAAAGCCCCAGCATAAGGGGATGTTAGGGCTGTGAGGAAGAAGTGGTTGGGTAGGGGGAGCATCCTTGTAGAGGCAGGGGGAAGGGCCAAGGGATGGGGGCTTGAAGAGGGGAAACTGAGAAGGGGGACAATATTTGAAATGTGAACAAATAAAATAACCAATTTTTAAAAAGGAATCAATAGCTGCAAGAAATAGTCTCTGATTTCTTTATAAGCAAAATTGGAAAGTATTCTCAAATTCATCATCTGTGGATCCCTGCAAACCTTGAGATCATTCCAATTTTATAGGGGAAGAAACTGACTTGTCATGAAGTTCACACTGTGTTGTTAGCATCCTATCAAGGAAGGATCTGTGCTGATGGCATGGCATCCTCTAGCCACCATGAGGATCGTTAATGATCAGTAGATATTTAAGTGCTCTACCCCATGGGTAAAACAACAGAACACTCAGACTGAGAGACTTGCTCAAGGTTTTGATAAATGTACAACCATGTAGAACTTAGGACCTTAGTAATATAAATAAAAATATTTTACATAACATTTTTTGCTTGTTTTTCAACTTTTATTTTATTCACTTTACATTCTGATCACAGCTCCCTTTTCTCATCTCTTCTCAACCCCACCTTACAAATAGCTCCCTTCATTGTCCCCCCTTCTCCTCAGAGAATGAGAGCCCTCTGGGTACCACCCCACCCTGAGGCATCTAGTCCCAGCAGGTCTGGGCACACCCTCTCTCACTGAGGCCCAATCAGGCAGTCCAAATAGGGGGAAAGGGGATCCAATGGCAAGTAACAGAGACCGAGACACTCTGTTCCACTTATTAGGGAAGCCACATGAACACTAAGCTGTACATTAACTACAGATATATAGGGTGTCTAGGTCCAGCTTCTGCATGCTCCCGGGTTAGTGTCCCAGGCTCTATGAGTCCCCATAGTCTCTGGTTAGTTGACTCATGAATTGTATGCAACTTGTTCTTTTAGTAGACAGAATAAAATGTCTGGATCAGGGCTGGAGAGGGCTTCAGTGGTTAAGTGTCCTTATAAACTCTTAATTATTATTACAGAAACCCTAGGTTGGGTTCGACATCAGATAGCTTACCACCTATAACCTCTGTTCCAGGGGATATGGCACGTTTTATTGGCCCCTTCAGGAATAAGCATATATGTAGCCAATAGATATAATTTCTTTTTGGGGTATGGATGTTTTCCTTGCAAATATGTCTGTGTAACACATGTGTGAGTTACAGAAGATTGTGAGCCACCATGTGGGTGCTGGCAATTGAATCCAAGTCTCCTGGAAGAGTTAGTGCTCTTAACCATTGAGCATCTCTCTAGACTATTAGCCAATATTTTGAAGTAGAAATGATCAAGAAACAAAACTTGATTGGTAAAATAGTTGCCTCTGGAGATGTCAAATATATCTGTAATGATCACTTTATTATTTTTTATCGGGGAATTACCCAGATTTTAGTCTATCAACTCCAGAATTTAGCTATTGAAAAGTAAAAGTTCATGTTCAACAACTATTTCAACAAATTCTTTTCTAAATTAAATGCTTTGCTCTAAGCTTCTGCTGACGTCAGAATGGAAAAGCTGACATCACTGGCTTGAATTCTCACAGGAACCTGATATTTCTTCCATGCAGGGAAGAAATGTTTTTGTGTATTTCAGTATGACTGAAAAGTGTCTTCTGATAATGTTTGTTCACAAAATTCTATTCTCAGAAGGCCTGTCCTGTATGTAGCTAAGGGGATAGGCTGTGCCATCCAGTGACCAGGGACAAGTTGAACTTATTTGCTCACAAGTGTGATCTTTTTCAGTTTATTTTTTTTTGCATAAAATTAAGAATGATGATACTTTTAATTTTTCTCTCACTAATTTCACATGCTTAGTTACTATTTTCTAAGGTCTTTAGTTACATTAATAGGTTATTTAAAACCTGTTTTTGGTCTTCTAAATAATACAAAGACTAGTGGTTGCTTCTGGGTGGGCTAGTAAAAGAATGAGTCAGAAGAGGAAAGGATGGACTTTATTCCAAAGAGGAAAGTAGAATAAAAACATGAAGCACACATACACATAAAAAAAGAGCATAAAAGAATAATGTTATGCAGATAAATAAGCCAAACACATCCTCATCCATACAGTTCCCTGGAGGTGGAAGACAAGTACATGTTTATTTCAAGGCCCTCATCTGGGCTCTAAGGGTGCATACACATGTGTGCATGCGCACGTACACAAAACACACACACACACACACACACACACACACACACACAAGGGGGGAGAGAGAGACTAAATCTTTAAATGCAGTATGATGTTAAATCAATAATGTAATGTTCAATAAAATCATTTATGTGGTAGTAAACTCCTCAGATTACCTGTGGGCAAGGCTTGGTATGTGAAAAACAGTAGGCATCTTTAAAAACTTCAGAAGGAAATGAGATAGATCAGACACACCCAGGTTTCCCAGGACAGAGACGAAGAACTGTTCATCACTGTCATTTATGATCAAGCACTATTGAATGCTTTAGAGCTGTTGATTCAGTGTTGATAATTTATTAACACCTCTTTAAAAACATTCTTTTTAATCACAGAACCAATTTTTAAATTGAAGGTACAAATAAAGAGGTAAGACAACTGATAAATTAATTAGAAAGGTTGTTTTAGTTTGCTTTTTATTTCTGTGGTAAAACACCCTGACTAATAAATAGCAACTTGGAGAAGGAAAGGTTTATGCGGCATCCATGTCCCAGGTCACAGTTGATTACTGATGGGTCTTAGGGCAGGAACTTAAGGCAGAACTGAAGGAGAGACCATGGGTGCTTACTGGCTTGTTCTTTGAGGATTTCTCAGTCGAATTTCTTATACAACACTTTGGCAGTCCAAAGCTGACACCACCCATATCAATCATTAATAAAGAAAATGCTCTACAGACTTGCTTACTTACAGGCCAGGCTGATGGAGGCCATGTCTCAGTTGACATTCCTTCATCCTGTGGGACTCTAGATTTTGTCAAGTTGACAAAAACAAAACAAAATAAAACAAAACAACAACAACAACAAAGCTAACCATCAAAAAAGAATTTAGAATGTTCAAAAATGAAAAATGGGAGCAAGACACCACAAAAAGCTGTGTGGGAACATTTTAAACTGCACACAGAAATAGAACATTACAGAGTCTCATAATCAAAGCAGATTATGTGTAGCCTAAACATTAAACTGAAAAGAGTGACCAAATTTTTCAACTAAATTTTACAATTCCCTTATGTGAAGCCATAGTTCCATACACATCTTACAATATAGCAGGCAAAAACATTTCAATGACCCCCATGCCACATTCCACAAAGCTCTCACTATTTCTATTGTGCCACATCTGACAACCTACCTCACTTCTAAACTTTACACCCAACAATAGGTTGGCTGACAAGCATTTAGACCTAATAGTAAACATTTTTCATTTGTTTGCTTGTTTTGTTTTAAAGATTTAGTTTTATTTTCAATTGTGGGGTTTGTGGGTGTTTGCATACACGTGTGCAGGTACTTACCAAGCCCCTTAGATCTTGAGCCATCTAACCTGGGTGATGGAAATCAAACTCAGATCCTCTGCAAGTTAGAAATGCTTTAAAACCACTGAGCCATCCCTTCAGCCCCATAAGCATATATTTTATGCTTCTGGAAAATGAGTAGAAGTGTCCAGAGTCCAATTGATAGGCCCTTTGTTAGAAAGCAAGTCTTCCTCTTGCATGCTCATGTGTTTCACATACTTTGCAGTCACTCTAAAAACATCCAGCCAACTGCAAAGAGCCACTGTAATCAGGCTGAGTTCACACTCAAATCAGACCATTCTGTGTGGACCAGACCAGTAATGGAAAATGGAGCTCCAAGGTAGAGACAAACCTGGGTGACTAATGGATGATTCTGCAGCTGTCTTCATTCAAGCCAGAGGAGAACTTACCATCCTGAGCAGAAAGTTTGTGACTAGAGCAGATTACAGCCTCTCATTTACATGCAAAGCTGTGTGTGCTGGGTTTTCATCCATTTGCTCATGACATCTGTCCTACACTCTTTTTCTGTGTATACTAACAGGCCACTTCACATACTTCTTGGGTTTGCCAGATCTATTTCAGGAAAGTCTGTCTACTGTCGCAACATTAAACCTCTCTAAAGACTTTCTGCCAACTGGCACTGAATTCGTGATCTTTGTGGAAGTCTGAGCTGGTAATTTGAGGAAGCTGGCAGCAACAGGGGCAGGGGCAGAAACAGTGTAGACAGCAATAGCAATGGCAGAGGCAGCTGAAGAAACATGGCAGAATAGCCATGGACAAGAGTTGTAGTATGAGATGCACAGGGTCAGTGGCAAAACTAACAAGGTAAATAGGAGGTGAGAAATAGCAGGGAACTCAGTGAAGGCAGAGATTATAGGGAGTCAAGGTCAGGAGGCTGGAGTTTTCTAATCGGTAGACAAGTTCCAGAGCAGTAGTGAGCACTACAGGCAAAGGTCTGGATACCCAAAGTTTGAGAACTTTTACACTAGCCCCACAATACTGCTGTGAGTGATGACTGATGCTAGGAGCTGAGGTCTTCAGTATCATCAGTTAGGAAGAAGCAATGCTGGTCATCACTGGATATGGCTAATGTTAGCTGCTGGTAGTGTTTAAGAACTCTGAATATCAGACTTTGGTAGCCAATGCTTAGAACCATATCTGAACTGAGCAGCTAGAACTGTAAGACTCTTGTAAGAGACATGATCTCTTGTCCTGAGGGTTTACTTGTCTTGTAATCTGTTGTCTAAGTAATAGCTTGTCCTCAGAGTTTACTTACATTTAAAAAATCCTGAACTGCCAACAGGGCAGAGGCCACCCTTTGTCTAGCCATGTATTTCCATCTGGACAAAGCAGAAGAACCAACTTTTATCAACCATCTGTGAAGCAAAGCCTGGGTAATGAGACCTTGAATACTGGGACTTTGTAAACAGTTCTGTAGTCTATTCAACAGTGTGGATGTTCCCAGCCCAGCACATGCTCAGGAAAGACCTAAATGAGAATCCTCAGTTCTCACCTTGCTTGACCTTCAAACTCTGCAAAAGCAGAAAGTTAAGTAAAAACAGCATTGTAGATTCCTGGGTGACATCCATCACACACACACTTTTAACACATATGCACACCCCATAAAAATATTAAGAGTAGTCTGTTTGTGTGTGGTATGTACATGTAACATAGGAAGCACATGCACCTAAGAAAATCTCTGTAAATCAATAGCTGACCATTAAGCTAATAGAACAATGACTTCAATGGACAGATAGGACAAATTACAGTTTTTACTAAACAAGCTTTAAGAAATTTCTATAAACCACAATATATACCAACATAAACCAAGAAGAAGATGACCAAGTTTGGAAGTTACTATGTTATTTACCATGTTCTATTCAGAAGAAGAATTTACAGGATATGTGGCCTTATTATAAGTGCTGGTTATATTTTATTTGGTACTGAATTTTCACAGATATATGCAGGATTGAGCTCATATACTACAAATGTCCCAAGATAGCTATAAATATGGCATGATCTGCTTCTAGATGAATTCATATTTCAAGGTTCAAAGGTTCACATCTCTGTGATAGAAAATATAATCCAAAAGATTTATGATTGCATATAATTGACACTGTTGAAGACTAAAACACTGCTTGTATTTTTGTTTGGTTTGAGAGCCAGGATCTCAAGTAGCTCAAGCCAACCTCAAATTCTCTGTGTAGCTGAAGATGACCTTGAACCCCTTGGCATCAGCTTTCAAAGGTTAGGGTTACAGACATTCAACAACCACATCTGGTTTATGTTGTTCAGGGATCAAACTCAGTCCTTTGAGAATGCTAGGCAACTATTGTGTCAACTAAGCTACATTCCAAGCCCTCAAAACATACTTATTTCTAGTGCTTAAAAATTAACCATACCCAATTTTTATTGCTTTAAAATTCTGTGTGTCTACAAAATTCATCAAGCATTCTAAAGAAGTCATTCACATATGTTGAGTTCATATGTTCATTGTATAATAAAGTAATTCATTTTGTGATAGTTTCAATGTCACCTAACAATTATAAATGTGTCACATCATCTCTCTTTTAATAAATCTTTGTACAATAATTGAAAAGAATATTCTGCATTGACTCTCCATGTATAAAGGCTTTGGGAAAGTGTATAATATATTCCATGTGCCAGATAATAGGAACCACTTTAATTGTTCAAACTAACATATTGAGTTTGTTATACACAATGTTATTTTTCCTAATTTCATGTCTTATTTTCTTTATAAAACTGTATTCTTTGACAGTTTCATACACATATATGTATATATAATGTGTTTTGATCATATTGATCCCCTGGCCCCTCCCACTGGAACCCTTCTTTTTCCTAATATATTCCTCTCTTAGTTCTATGTCTTTTTTGGTAACCCACTGAATTAAACTAGCCTTTCTTGCATGTACATGGGTATGGGATTATTGATTGGATTATGGATAACTTGCCAGTGGCTACATGATGAAAAGAAGTCCTCCCCAGCAGCCATCCACTAACAGTATCTTCTCAGCTCCATAGGCCCAGGGCCTCATATTTATCTCCCCATCTATGCTTGAATGTTGACCACAGTTGCAATGATTATGTGAGTACCTTGACCATGTCTTGTTCAGATATGAGACAGAATCTCGTAGCACTCCATCTTCTTGCTCTTGTAATCATGAGGGAGGACCGTTCTTGAGGTTTACTGTGTGTATGTGTGGGCAGGTGTGTGTGTGTGTGTGTGTGTGTGTGTGTAGGTAATGATAGAAGCATCTTGCTTGGGTCTATGGACTCAACAGTCCCTTATTTCAGCTTTTATTCCAGCTTTTTGACCAGGTATGAGCCTCTACATTATCCACTGCCCACTGCAGAAAGATGCTTTTCTGACCAAGGATGAGAGTAACGGTAATCTGTAGGCATAAACATATTTAAAAGATATCTGTCATATTTCATATTTTCAAATTTAGTTTTTCTGCTGATATTCTTTTCATAAAACAAGCCTTTGCCTACACAGACATCATTAACTTCTCCCCATTTTCTTGTGACTTTATTTTTCTATATTTGATAGTTTTGATTTTACTTTGAAGTTACTGTAAATGATAAGGAGTGGGGGTAGCCTAGTTTCATTCCTCTATAAAAAGATAGAGTGTTTCAAAAGCATTTTGGAAGAGGTTGCATTTCCAAATATGAGCCCTTTGCTTTTCTTGAAATACCTGATGGCTTTGAATATGTGGACTTATTCCCAGGCTTTTATTATGTTGCTCTCCAACATTTTTCCTTCTGGGTTGGGGTCACTTGACTCAGTATGCTTTCCAGTTCCATCTATTTTCCTGAAATTTTCATTTTTTTTACTGCTGAATAAAATTCACACACACACACACACACACACACACACACACACACACACGACACTGTGATATTATTCATTCATCACTTGAGAGACATGCCAACTCATCTGCTTCCTATTGTGAAGAAACAGAGCAGCAGTGAACATGAACGTTCAGGGATCTCTGCTTGAGGACATAGAATCATCAGGGTATATGCCAAGGTATATACCCTGATATAAATAGCTTACAGTATCTTTGATTTTAGATTTCCATGGTCACTGCAGTTTATCCGGCCACCAACCAGAGTTTTGGGTTCTCTTTTCCTCACCTTTTTGAGAAGATTTGTTGTCATTTATTTTAATGATTCCTATTCAAACTGGACAAAGGATTTCAAACTAATTCTAATTTGCACTTTATTTGTGGCATCTTTGTTATTTTTCTGTTGCCATAACAAAACATCATGACCAAGGCAACTTATAAAAGAAGGCATTTAATTTGAGGCTCACTGTCACGTGGGAGAGCCCATGGGCCTGGAACCCTGAGGTTGCAGGTGTTTGGCCACACCCCCAGAACCCCGCTGTCTCCATTTAACCTGTACCTTCAGTCACATAAGACACAGGTAAGACACAGGTATGGGACGTGACTAACAGTCCTCTACCTTGAGATTTACATATTGATAAGGCCAGGGGACATAGTTAATTAGGTTTTCTCCTCTCTAGCCCCTCCTTTTTCCCACTCCCCACTATAAGGGAGCCCCTCTGGGCATTTGCAGGGGAGCACACATCATCCAGATACAGCTATTGTCAGGATCAATAAAGCCGTTAATCTCCACTTGTCTCCTGTGTCTGCCGCTGACATCTTCGAACTTTGGACCTTTTTGTGTATGTAGGAACCTCCGAGGGAAAAGCTCGGTCCTGGGACTCTGCTGAGCGGACCCCAGTCCTGGACTCTGGCTCCACTGTCGGCACTCGGGACTCCACCTTCCTCGCTGCATCAGCCACAGGACGCGGCCAGGGGCCGGGCCTGCCCCGCATGTGTTTTTCTTTCTTTAAACCACAGATCACCATTGCAGAGGAGGGAGGAATTTAAGAAAAATACTGAAGTAAATAAAAACTGTGCTAGCATTTGCTATGTGAATTTATTTTAACCATTAACAAAGTACATTCCCATAGTTCTCAGAGTTATGAGAAGAATGAGGTTCAAAGAGAGGAAAGTGTTAACACATATTCAAGAGTAATTGTATGCCCATGAATAAAGTTCAAATAAAGTGCTACACTGTTGTTAACTAAATCATCTCAGTAATGAATTAAAGTATCAATGTGTGATACATTTATTGACAATATCACAAATTTAGAGGGTTTTGTTAAAAATTCCTTCCCTAGGGGAGATATAAACAAAGCCCATTTCCTCCTACAGTCCCAATGACAAACCTAGGTGTAATTCCACCAAAAGTCACTGTGTGTGTGTGTGTGTGTGTGTGTGTGTGTGTGTGTGTGAATCTTATGAGTTTATTAAGCTTTACTTGCAGAGAAGTAAGTGAATAGAATGAGTAGGAATGTGGAGGACCTTAAAGCAGTCACACTCCAAGGTCTGCAGGAGTGTGGGTGACCTTAGAGCAGTCATACTGGAAGATCTGTAACCAGCATGGATGGTTTCCCCATTGATATATAGGAGGACTCTTCCCTTAGTTCTTTGCCACCTACATATTCCAGCCCTTTTCCAAGACCCTAAGACCATATATAGTTAGGGCACAATTTGTATAGCTGGTTAGAAATGATGAGGGTCCAATGACACTCTCCATCCCCTCCTTTGAGCAACATCAATAGTCATCCAGCTTAGGCATGATGTATGTGTGTGTGTGTGTGTGTGTGTGTGTGTGTGTGTGTGTGTGTATATATACATATTTGCAAACAGCTAGACTCATGAAGATGGCAACAGTGGTTGTTCCAAGGACAATCTTATAATAGAAGGGTGTGGAGGATAAAATACAAGAATTATTTTTCATAATGTCATTGCTGGGTCAAGGAGAACTGTTAATACCGAGAAAGTGTGTTAGAAATTTGCCACAATAATTTTTTTGTTCGTTTTTCATTGTTAATTGAAACAAGGTCTCACTATGTAGCCCTGACTGTCCAGGAATTTTCTATGTAGACCAGGATGGCCTAGAACTCACCAAGATCCACCTGGCCCCTTCTTCCAAGTTAAAAATTTGTCCTTTAACCATGTCAAGCAACATTATGTTCTGTAGGAATAAACCTACTTTTAATAAGGGTTCAATCTCTCCTCTAGTCCACCACCCAGCAGAGGTAGTGGAAGAGAAAAGTTATTAGGATGTGGGGGAAGTGGACCTGCTCAGCAATACTTCTCTGGGGATCTGGGGATGAGCTCAATCTTCTTTGGCAGCAGTTCAATCCTGCAACAAACACCAAATATGATTCAGCAGCTGCTGAACAATCCAGTCCTTTCAGCAAGCAGACACCAGGCAGTCATAGTTCAATCCTAAAGAAACTACCAGGTCACCAGTCAGCCTGAGGCAAGGCTGCTGAAGTAGCAAGCTGCTGCAGGAACCTCACTAGCAGTTCTTGGGTGAGTTTCTTTCAATGGCAGCATTACCACAAGTTGAGCTCAACAATGCTATATAAGGCAAACCAATACATGCATGTCTTTAGCAAAGAATAGCAGTGGGTGGACGTGGAGGCGGGGGGACCAAAACAAAGCTTAGTGTCTGTCTTCCACTGTCTGTGGGGTCATATCTATATTCCTTCTTCAAGAGTCCTTTTACATGCCTTCTATATTCAAACATCCTTTCACCTGCATCTGCTTCAGGAAAACAATCTTTCATGTGTTTGTTTTAGCAAGACATCCTTTCACCTGTGTGCCCCAGCAAAACATCATTTCCTATAACTAACTTTCCAAAGAACCAGAAGTCTCCACTTTGATGTTATGTGTGAACTTATCTGTTTAGAATTACTCTACAGAAGACATGTCATTTTTCTCTTCTTACACTGTAGAAGTATAAGCTACATATTTCATGATGCCTTAATTCTCTTAATTTTTTCCATTAAATATTTATGCTGCTTGGAAGATGCCAAAGAACTGAGACTAGAAGTATTAATTAAATACATTAAGTTTATAACTGAGACCACAAACTAAGACAAATTCCACTACTGATATCTTAACTGAATCCTTTGGGTAGCCAGTGTAGGGGCTGGAGAAATGGTGTGGAGGGAATTTTGTCTAATGGTTCCTGCTCAGCCTCTTTTTATACTACAAAATAATTGCAGCCCATAGAAGATGACCCCTTGGCCCTCATCCACCTTTTAGGGCTATCACTATTTCATCTCTCCCACCTTTTGTTTCTATTTAGAATTCCAGTTCCAGAAATACAATAGAAAATAAGAAAGAATTGATTACAGGGCTTTGGGAGACTTAGAGCAATAGATGTGAAATGGGATGTTGCGGGGGAGGGGGAGGGTTAGGGAGGGGATGTGTCAAGCTCAGAAGAGCTGTGGGAATAATAACTCTGAACTGACGGTGCCCGTGTCTTCGTCTTTTAGCAGTAACAAAGACACATTTTTAATTAAGATTATGCATATTAATGTGAATTATCCTTTCAGAGAAGAGAAACATGTACCTATCCAAAGACTAAAATTGCTAGGGGAAAAATAGCAAGATACAATGCATGCAAATCCACTCACTGTTGTGAAATTTTCTATATAGTTATGTTTGGAGTGGTTGAGATAGCTCAGTGAGCGAAGTGGTTGCTGAGCAGTCATGATGACATGAGTTTAGGTCCTCAGTACCCACATAGAAAGCTGAGATCCACAGTGCTTGCCTGTAATAAAAGCACTGAGAGGTAGAGTCAGGAAGCTCCTGGTGGTTCTTTACTGGCCAATCTAGCTATTTGGTGAGCTCCAGGTTTGGTGAAAAACCCTGTCTCAAAATATTAGGTGGAAAACAATATGTGAAAACACGTAATATTAATTCTTAGTCTTCACAGCCATGAGCTTAGACATAAAAGCATAACTCTCTGTCACTCTTTGTTTCTGTCTTCTCTCTCTCATCTCTGTCTCCTCTAACACACACACACTCTCTCTCTCACACACACACACACATACACACTCACAATTGAAACCAATGGATACCCTTGACTGAACACTCTCAGGACACCTCTAAATGATACTTGATTCAAAACCAAAATAAGAACTTCAATGTCAGTTTGTTTTATATGTGACAGGGTATTATAAAAACAACTGTATATCCGGAACTTTCCTCAAGGAATAACATTTAGCATAAGACTTTTCAATATTTAGTAGTCACTTGAATGCAGATGCAAAAATTTAAATCACCAACAAATAAAATCTATTATGTACAGAAAGAATTCCCTGACATCTCTCAAATATAATAATTATCCCACAATAAATGCACAGTAAATGTTATTATTATGCTAAAAGATTTCCTAATATATGCTGGGAACTCATATAAATATCTCATTTCAAGTGAGTCTTACATTATGATGATATCATTATTTCCAATAAGTGAATACACAGGGACAGGAAGGTTGAAGCTGTCTCACAACCCTCCATTGAGAAGTTGTGAACAGGGCTGGAGAGATGGCTCAGCCGTTAAAGGCTAGGCTCACAACCAAAAATATGAGAGAAGTTGTGAACATCAATAATGTAATTAACCTTCTTGTATCAAATCAATAATTTTAACCAGGGCTCATGACAAAGCCTTAGCATGTATTCTCACTACATTTTTGAAACCAATATTTGAAGGACACTAATGTAGCTAAAGCTGTGTACTCTTTTCTTGCATCCATCTTCTGTGCATAATTCAGGTCAGTGGTATTAACAGTAAGTGACAAAATCTCTTCTAGATTCACCACTTAAAAATTTCCAGTGTCTCAGTTTTCCAGCTTTCTCATCTGGGTTATATATTTGAATGTTTACTCCACAGTTGGTGAACCACTAGTGAAAGATTAGGAAGTGTGGACTTGTTGAAGGACAGTGGCCTTTTTGGAGGAGGGGTGTCACTGGGCAATGGGCTGTAAGGTTTCAAAAGCCCAACCATACCAGTCCCAGTTATCTTGTTCTCTCTCTGCTTCATGCCTGTGGAGAAGTCATCAGTTCTGAGCTATTGCTCCAGAACCATGCCTCCTACCCACCCACTTGCCATGATTCCTGCCATGATGATAATAGATGGACTCACCCTCTGAAACTCTAAGCAAACCCCAAGTTAAATGCTTTCTTATATAAGCTGCCTTAGTCATACTGTCTCCTCATAGGGATAGAAAATTAACTAAGATATCATGGATACCCTCTTTTGGGTGAATAGACTCACAGGAAATCACACATCACAAACCTTTAAATCACATCCATTAACACTTCCTAAGTATTGATGAAGATCTTAAAGAGCTACAGAGCCTTTCTCAGCTTTGGTGTGCATGACTCAGAGACTGTCACTGGTCAACAGAAGTCAACCTGAGACAGTGGCTCTCAACTTCTTTAAAAGACACCGACAAAGGTGAGGATAGTGTGGCAGGAACATATTTATTAAGGTAAATTAAGAAAAGAGGAGAGAAGCTCCTGGGACGTGGGGGGGGAGGGATTTAAGGGAGAAACCACTGAGTTGCTTGTCTAGGAGTAATTTATGGGATCTATGGCAAAAGCTGGACAAAGACTGAAGTCATCTATTAAGACTGGCTAATTCTCTAAGTATGTTTGGGCCAAGCTACTGGAGAGACTCACGTGCTCAGTTTGTGCCCATTTGGCTCAACCAGGGATGTGATCATGGTCACGGGCTACTCTCCCAATTGAGAATGTATTCATGCATAGGAGATTGTTCATGCCTCCTGTCCATCTTTGACTTGTTTGTTAGCTGCTGACCTTGACATCTTGGCTGACATTGTTGCTAGTCACCAACCTTGGCAGATGTCTTGCTGGGCTGTAATTAAACTCTTCTCTCTCTGTTCTCATGTTTACATGACCATGAATTCCTGCCCTCCCTGCTTATAGGTGATTTAGAGAGAGAATTGATGAGAAATGTTGTATGAAGCATTAAGCCTTTGACAGATCATCAGTGGAGAAGGAAAAATAGCACAAGAACAAGATAAATTATTTTAATTGTTGATTAAGGTAAGTGTCATAAAACAGATATATGGAAAGTGTCACTGGGAATCAGAATGAACAAAGAAATTGCATCCATTTAGAAGAACCAGGGCAAGCTGCCACCCTGAGGTCTGAATATATCTCTTACTGCCCACTTGTTGCCTCTGTTTGAGTCTCAAATCAAATTCATGACCTCCATCTGATGAACCTGTTGCTTCTCCCTGGCTCAGAAAGAGGCAAAGGAGTAACTACATTCCCAGGCCAGGCATTCTGGAATCTTCCTCATCTGAGTTTATACACTCATGGGTCAGTGTGTTCAGAGTGGCCTGTTCTCTCTTCTTTGCAGTACTTATACCAACTTGTAAAGGACTCAGAGAGTGAGTAGGTTCATTTCCTCAGCCAGCCTCCCTCGCTGCTTTTTCTTAGAACTTTCTCCTTAGTGTAGATTCAGACCAAGTTTGATCCCTGCCAACTAGTATGTCACAAATAAGGAAGAGTGAATGACTATTAGAAAGAACGAATCTGAATTAATACCTACCACTTGTTACAAAAGAAAAAAAAAAGGTGAAAGAAAACTTACCTTTAAGATGGATGGGGTCAGCAGGTAGAAGCACCAAAAGCACTGTTGAGCCATTGACTAGATCTTGAAATAACAAAAGAAGAGACTGTCAAAGTTAACCTTCCAATTTTGAGAGATAAGCCCTGTAACATAAGACAGCTGTGTGACAGAAAGCTGAGGGAAGGAGGAATCTATTACAAATCCAAAATTATTTTATAAAATGGAACTTTTTTTTTTGAGACATGGCCTCAGTCTAAGCCCAGGTTAGACTCAAAAAATGATCCTCCCGTGTCAGCCTCCAAAGTTCTGGAGTTATGATCATGTACCACCATGCCTGGCTTAAAATGGAACATTTGGTTTTCAAAGTCAAATTTGTCTTCCCCCGGGTAAACCAGAAGCTGTGTCAATCTGATTAAAGCAATCACGTTTGTAGTAGAACATTATCCACTTTGTATCATTGTATTGATAAAAGTCATGTGTTTAAAGGTATTTTTGTAAATGAAGGTATGGGATCAGCAGTGGGCCATAAAGGACCCTGGAAATGATTATGATGTCTCTTCAACAAAGCACTCAGAAGGGAAATCTTATTAAGTCATTCCTTTGGTGTTCAGGCTATTCTCTTCAAAGTAGACAGGCCAATGGCTAGCTGATCCTTCTGCATGCTGACTTGGATTTGGTTTCAGCATCTGCTGCCCTACCCTTTCCCTTTGGATCACTAATGCTTTCCTGTCCAGATTGCCTTAAATCCTGGTTCCTAGGTCTCACTCTCTAGTTTTACTGTCCTTGGTTATGAAACTTCTCTGGCCATGGGACACAGATGATGACTTCCAGGTGCAGATGGACAGGCATGAGACTTCCCAACTCAATACCTTTACTTCAAGCAGGATGATATCTGAAGGGTAAGTTGTGTCCCAGAGCTTTCTGTGAGATCACTAGGTATCAAAATCAAGCTTAGTTCTAACTATTCATTGCTGAGAGAGGGGGTGGAGGGAATGTGTGTGCATCCCTAATTTAGAAATGACCTCTGGAAAGAACAAAATTGAAGACTTTGAGGCAGTATTGCAATGGGCTTCAGAATTCTGTACTCAGATGTGAATCTTAAGTCCTAATACCTGTGGCTTCTGCAACCTTGGAGATAGTTTCCCTGATCCACATAACTAAGAAGTGGAGAAAATGACACCAGCTTCACAGGTGACCATATGACTTTCTGAAATGTCATATCTGTCACCCATTCCCTTGGTGGTTGGGCGAAGATCCCAAGAAGCCTGGGCTGTGCCTGTGGGCTACCGATAATCTTCCTGTATGTCTTGGTCAATAGAGGACATTAGCAAATGCTTAGCTCAGTGTTCTGGCTGCACTTACTCCCACTTCATCCCCATAAAAAGTAAACAGCAGAATAAATTGCCCATCTGCTGCCATCAATCATAAATACAATCTTTATGTACTGCAACATGAGGCAAACATAGTAATGACAAAATCCATACCTAGAGAAATGATGGAGTGTGGGCCTGCTCTCCTCTCCTCATAGCTCCAGTCTGTGATCTATTATTTAAATGCACAGTGAGTGCTAAACGGGTCAATATGTCACTTGCCTTTACTGTCATGCTAGGTTGGCTTCTTTAAGGTTTGAGTTGAGACTCTGGGTGTGTCATTCAGAAGACAATCTAAACTGGAATAAGAGTTGGGCTCCAGTCGATGAACAAAGACTCTTGTACTGTTGAAAGTGCATATATGGAATCTTCTCTTCCTTAGAAAGTGGTGGGAGTCGGGAAAGGAACAAGACTATATAATAGAAACCAAATGTGGTGTTATGGGCCCATTAACCCCAGCTTAAAAGGCTGAGGTGGGAGAATTGTGAGCTCAAGGCCAACTCAGGCCACAGAGTAAGTGCCTTGAAAGAATTATGATAGTAATTCAGTGTTTTAAGGTTTCCAAGAACACACATGTACATAAAATTAGTAAGTACATAAAATAAAAATGTACTTGTTTTAAAACTTGGTAAAAATACAGAAATCTCAAGGAAAACAATTTGTATACTATGATTTCACTCCCACCAAGACAGCCACTATGAAAGTACTACTCTGTGTTACTTTAGGCTTTTTCTTACATATGTAAGTACATGTATATCCACACATAAAAGGCTGTTCCTCTCCCTCATGTCTCTGTCTTTATGATTGGAAATGTGTGTCAGTGGTTAAGAGCATAGACTGGTTTTTCAGAGAAGCAAAGTTCAGTTCCAAGAACCTGCACCAGACAGTTCCCAAATCTTCTGTAACTGCAGATCCAGGATCTGCCAACACTCACTGTACATACATGCACATGAACATAATTAAAGATACCTTAAATGCATAGTTTTACATGACTACAATACTTGTGCTATCTTACAAGCATTTATGTAGGCATATTTGTAAATTACCTAAGCAACTATATATATATAGTTACATATATAGTTAACATATATATGTATATATAACTTTAATAACAGTTTACCTGATCAAGGTGATGTATGCTTATAATCCAGTACTTGGGGTGTTGGCAGGATTGTGTGTAGTCAGCTGAGGCTATGAAGTGAGTTTGAGGCCAGCCAGAGCTATGTAATAAGACCCTCATGTCAAAAAATAAATATATTCACCTAAATATATCTGCAACTACATTGAAGAGTTGCATGTCATTTTATCATTGAATGCACCTTGGTTGACATGAGCACTTCCTCACCTTGTGGCCACACCTGGAATTATTTTGATTTTGCATAATTATGAACGGTGCTCTGCAAACTTTGTTACATCATTCATGAGCAATTCCTGATCAGGCCCTAGAAGAGTAATCATTAGGCTGATGGGACAAACAGATCTAGGAGTTTTCACATGCTTCAAATTGCACTTCAGAAAAGTTCAGTGGTCTCTATCACCATCTGTGTGGTTTGCACATATTTATTTCCTTGAACCCTGACTGACACTGGATTTTAATCTTTCAAGAAATGAAATTCTGCTAATTAAATAGGTTAAATACAGTGTTTCATTATTCCAGTTGGACGTCAGTGAATTTACTACCAGATTCCTTTTGGCCCCAGTCATCACTGACTCAGCTTGACAGATGAATTCCAGAGAGGGGAGAGACTGCTAGCCAGCAGCCAACAAACAGCCTCCAAGCCTCAAAGGTAACACATTACCTTTTCACTCAAATCAGTAGTCCAACAGTGATTTGTATTACAATTATAAAAGTGCCATGTTGTGAAACTTATGTATGGGTCATACATTTGAAGTTAACTAAGAAAAAGTTGTTGATAAGTTTGATGAAACAGTAACTAATACTAATCTAGATATGAGTAAATAATGTTGCTTGGCTTGGGTTTTTTTTTTTTTTTCTTCTTTCCTCTTCCTTTCTTTTTTATTTTTGTTGAGACAAGTGTGGTTTCTCTCTGTAGCCCTAGAAGCCATGAGCCTCATTTTTCAGGCTGCTGGATATAGCTTTGCACTGGCACACCAGGCTTCATTTGCTCTTAATCAAGCACCTTTTTCTTTTGAGTAGCAGGGCATACATGTAAGTGCACACAAGTGTATGTTCATGTGTACATAAATATGTATATGCATTCTGCATTTTTATGTGTATGAATGTGCATACATGTGTATATTTGTGTGCATGTGTATGTGTGTAGGGCCATGAAGTGATGATTTGGTCTCCCCAGTAGAGCACTGGGTTTGAGCTAGCTGGAGACCCAACAGGTGACCACTGCCTGGGTAGGGACGGCATGTATCTCCCCATGCCCCTGGATTCTGGACTCCTACATGTGGCCTACATCCCCATTATCCTGCACGTTGCAGACACGTTTGGATCAGAGTAGCTCCTCCCAGAGATGTTTGCATCACCATCCACACCTATAAGTAGAGGGCGTGACTAACAGAGATTTCCATATTCATGAGGTACCTAGGCAAGGGGGCGTAGCTCAATTAAGTTATTCCTCCCCAGTTCCTTCTCTTTCACCTTCCCTATTTAAGCCAGCTCCCCTGGCTTTTGGGGGAGGGCGCACATCCAACTACCACGCCATGAACAATAAACTTATTGGAACTCCAGACCTCCTCAAGTTATTGGGACCCGCCGCCAGTTCAGGGATTCCACCCTAGACCCTTTTCCTGGAGGCGTGGAAAGTCTCTGTTACTCTGCCATCCCCGTCTTCTCTCCAACCCCCCCCCACCCCTCCCACCCCCCGCGGGTCGGCAGTTCTGGGACCCTGCCACTGCGTGCCTTTTCCCACATATGTGTGCATGTTTTATTTGTTTGTGTACATGTGTTCTAGCTATGTATCTGGGTACATGTTTTTATGTATGCTTGCATATATTATGAATGTGCATGTGTGTATGTGAATGCATTACTTTGTGTGTATATCTATATATACATGTTAAATATATACATGTTTATCTGTGCATATACCCATGTTAATATGTGTACAAATGTGTGTGCATTTGTATGTATCCATGTCTATTCATGTATAGCTATGTGCCTACATATGTATATGTGTATGTGCGAATATGTGTGTACATGTGTGCAATTGTTTGTGTACTCATGTGCCTTCATGAACATGCCTTCATCAATGTGCCCTCCACAAGCACTCATGCCTGAAGACTTTGAAATGTTGGTGTTCACTGCAGTACAGGAAAGGCCTCCTACTGCCCTGCTGCTCCCTGATGTTTTAGTCACAGTTGTAAGCAGGGTCTTTTATGTTAGCAGGGGTCCAAGGGAATAAGCCAATGTCCCTAGGACTGAGTACATTCTCAAAATATTCTTAAATACTGTGAATAAAGTAGGAATGTCCTCCCTCAAGAAGCTGCTGCTGTCTAGTGAAGTGGAGCAAGAACTTTGATACCTGTGTTATGAGACACCCCCCCCCCCCTCCACAAATCTGTGTGTTGAACCCTTGATTCCCATTTGATGCTGCTATGTTGGGAAGTGGTTGACACTTTGGGGGTCGGTGTGGGTCCTCTGTTCCGGAGGGTGTCCCACGATGATCTCCCGGCTGGGGACAGAGTGAGAGCAGGGAGGTTCCACTACTGTCTCTGCTGCTGCCTCTGCCTGAGTCTCCACTGTCCGTTGGTCTCGGCCGGCCTGGTGTAGGAGTTCTGGGCCAAAGGGCACTGAGTGTGAGCAGGGAGGGGAGATTGTCTGTCCCCACTGCTGCCTCTGCTCGAGTCTCTGCTGGCTGCTCAGTCACTCCCAGGTGCTTCACCTTTCTTTCTGGCTGAGCCAGCCAGGCTGGACCAATAGGAAGCTGGCTAGTTGGCAAAGAAGCAGCTTGGTGCCCCAGGAAGGTTCCAGGAGAGCAGATCTCTCCCCAAGTGTTACAGCTCTTGAGACAGAAACTCTCAGACACCAGGATGATTCTTGAACACCTTTTACTTCTCCTTAATAGAGCTCTTATATACAGTTTCAGGGTAGGTTAGAGTCTGGCAGCAGATAACGCCTATTGGCTTGGTCTGAGAGCTTAGAGATACCTCATCTCCTTGTGGAAGAGCCTGAGGCACTGTTCCTCATGACTGATGGTCATAGACCTCTCTTTGGGAGGAGCTGTGGAGGGCCGAAGCTAAATGAAAAGAATCAGGGCCTGGGGGCAGAGCAGAACACCTGCCATCCTGATAAAGGTCAGGGGTTCAAAACTTATGCTCAACCAGGCACCCAGCTGCTTCTCACAGTCCACCGCCCCACAGGTCAGGGCTTAGATGGAGGAAGAAAGTTACTAGGTTCAAATGTTGGAAGGTTATAACGAGGCTCCAGATGGTTTTCCCCTTCCCCCTTTTCTCCTTCCTATGTGCCATGAAGTGAACATGTCTCTTCTGCTCAGATGCTCTGACCTAGCACATGGGGTCAGTGGGGCCAGTAACCATGAACTGAGCCCTGAGACTGTGAGCCCAAATCAATCCTTCCTGCTTTTGTGTTATATTGTATTGTCAGAGTCTGGAAAAAGGTAAATAATATAAGCACACACAAGGACTTGTACGTAACCATGGCTATTAAGAAAAGGAACAAGTCTATGGAAGGATATCAACATGGGAAGAATGTAAACTACCCAAAGAGTTGCTTCAGTTAAAAAAAGAGTCTGTGGCTGCATCAGTATGCCAGATTAACCAGGCCAATGAGTTTTCATGTGTCCTACCTGGAACTCAGCAAGGTCTTCTCAGGTCACAAGTACAATTAGCAAATAGACTAATGAGTTATTATACTTTGAATAAACCTGACTTGGCTAATTCATATAGCAGGTTTGTACCGTAACTAAAAATCATTCAGCCACATATTGTAGCAAACACATATAATTCTAGACCAGGGAAACTGGGCCAGGAGGTTCATGAGTTCAAGGACAATCTGGGCTGTATTCCAAAACCCTGTCTCGAAAAACAATACAAGTTCACTGTGTTATTAATGATTGGTATTGCTATTTTAATTTCACAAGTGGGTTTGGATACCCCTGCTGAGGTCCAGCAGCATGCATCTGCACACACACATACACACACCATCCAAATAAAAGTTTTAGATGGAGCTATTTGAAATTCTGGAAGTCTGAGAAAACCTCCTCTCAAGCTTGTGTATGAGTAACACCCCACATCCCAACATACACACGTCTGGCAGTGTCTCAGAGGAGAGAAGGAGGTTGAGAGTGTGGGTTCAGGCCAAAGCTTCAGCTTTTCAGCTGTGCATGAATTTCCTACAGAACTCCTATGTGTATGCAACCTGCCCTACCCACAGGAAATGTCAGAAAACTCCAAAGTCCCTCTAGTCTTCTTATTGACCTAATGACAATTTAAATAAACGTTCAGCAGCCTTCTGCCTGAAATTCTACAACTGGCTCTCTTATACTCACAATATTCTATCTGTTCTTTCATAACTCATTGTGAGCTCTTTGAACAGGCACACTAACCCATGTTCAAACCCTGAGCATTAAACAGACACAGATTCTTGGGTGAGATACATAAGACCCAACTAGGGTGATAGAAGGAAGGAGTTTTGATGCTCAAAATGCCAAAACTCAGATTTATTGGTTCTCCGACTAACTGCATCTGGAAAGAGCTCTTCTATGTGTGACATTACAAAGAACAAGGCAGACAGTCGAGGATCTTTAACTAACACATTGGCATGGCAACAGCAGATCCTACCTCTCAAGGTGGAGTTGTTACAGAAGTGGTAGCCCTGCTGGAGGGGCCTGCCACCTGCCGCCATCTTTAAAGTTGAAGTCTGATGTGAAAGATTGAAGTGCTCTTTGTTTTGTTTTGGTTTTTGGTTTTTCGAGACAGGGTTTCTCTGTGTAGCCCTGGCTGTTCTGGAACTCATTCTGTAGACCAGGCTGGCCCGGAACCCATAAATCCACCTGCCTCTGCTTCCCAAGTGCTGGGATTAAAGGTGTGTGCCACCACTGCCCGGCTGAAGCACTCTTAAAACATGGAGGCACCCCCAATAACTTACAGTGGGTCTTTAATCTGCCACCCAGGGCCAGGCTCCCTTCCTATCAGGCTTAAGCATTTAAATCCCCTTTGAAGGTGTAACTCAAGCCACTTTTGGACAAGTAGCAAGAGTGGGGAAGTTGTTCGATGTCTCTAGACGGTGAGTCAAATGGGCACATGTCTTCAGAGGACAAGCAGTTTGCTGCCAAGCTTATGCATGTGATGAAAGTAACAGCTGGTCCTCCTAACAGAGAAGTGCCATTGACTATATATTTGGTTCTAGGGGCCTATCACATCCTCAGCTTGTGGACTGGCCATTCTTCCAGAGAGTATCTATATGAGGTTACTCTACTGACAAGAGCATTCTCTCTAAGCCATCTTGGGTTAATCAAGTGTGTGACTGTGTAGAACGCCCCTTTGCCACTTAGACACTGCATGTCTTGAGGGAATTGCATCCCTTCCCAGAAAAAAAAAAATGTTTCTTTTTCCATAAGCTGTAGACCTGAATATCTAGCTCTTATTATGGTTTTGTTGTTTTTTTTTTTTTTTTGGGGGGGGAGTTGTTTTGTTTTGTTTTGTTTTTGTCTCACACATTAACAGACTTGGCACTTTCAGGAATCAGATTTCAGTGTCTGGTCAGCTCCAGGTCTCTGCTATGGGGGATACTTATCTTCTCAGATGTTCTCAAAGGCTCTGAACTCACAAGTCTCAGTTGCCTCCCCTTGGCACCTGCCCCAGGTAGAAAGAGAAAAAAGGGAGATGGAATTCTGTTTAAGTCCTGTCCAGGGAATTCTCAGCCTTTGAAGGGTGAGTGCTAAATATATAGCATATATTTGTTGCCTGATTCAGCAAAATGGGAGATCAAAGTCCTTAGCCAGGCACTGGCATCTTCTCTTCTGCAGAAGAACTCTACCCTCATTGGACTTATTTAAACTTCCAGTGACAGCTGAAAGATCATTGATTTCAATCTATTCTCCCTCTTCCTTTGAATGCTGAAATTTCATGGTAAGAAAAGCTGACTTTATCTTGAATTCAGATTAAGTTTACTTTACTTTAAAAAGGAGTGTAAGAAAAGAGCAATCACCTTCTCAGGACTTATTTACTCTTATAATTGTGCTCCCTGTACTCTCCCTCCCTAACCTCACACAAGCATAAGTTATTTTGCCATAAAATAATAATTATCTGAGAGGGGCCCTCATTTTCCAGCTTCTCTTCTTCAGTATGACTACACATTTGTGCCATCAGATCTCTAGGGTTGGTGATTCCTTCCCATGTGTCCTGGCACCTCTGTCCTCAAGAGAGCGTTTTGTTTGTAGAATTTGCAGCTATAAAAGCAGAAGCAATTACTGTGTGAGGCTAAAAGTAGAGCTATTTCCATGGCAGTCTACCAGAATATCATGCTTTTCTGTTGAGAAGTAGACACATCATCACATTCAGCCTCAGCTGCTGCTCAAATGGTTCACAATCTTTGCACATGAAGAAAGACTGAGAAACTCAGATAGGAGCACTTTGTCTCAGTGCCTCCTTCTTTCTCCTGTACTTCAGCTCTGTATCCTTTTATTCCTCCAGCCTTGACCCTCCAGGGAGAGGGGTTCGCATGTCTGCTGTCTCCCTTATGCTTGCTGAAACCTGAGCTCAAAGCCAAGCCTGCTTGCTATGAAGGTGCATCCCTATGATCCTAGTAATGGAGAGGGTAAGATAAAAGGCTGGCAAGTTCAAGGTGAGCCTGCGCTATGTAGCAAAACCCTGTATCAAACAGACAAACAAACAGATGAAAAGAGAAGAAAATAAACAAAGAAGAGGCCTCAACCTCTTGCTTCAGAATGTCTTCCTTGACCTTCCTGAAACATCTTATTAACTTCATTGCCTACCAATGAGGCTCATCTGTCTTGAAATTTTGAGACTGTTTTCCTAGCCCATATATACATCTATATCATATACATATTCACATATCAGAAGTGTCCAATCACCAGCTATTGAACTTAAGCCATGGAAGTGTCTTCAAGAGATTGTTTCCACATTTGTGGAAAGAATGACAATATCAGTTCTTGTGAAGATTGATATGACCCACACAGGCAGATGTATTCTATACAATATGTAACATAGGTCATATGGGTACCAAATACAATACTGTATTAGCATTAGTATTGTTTTTAAAATCCAAAAAAAGAAGCGCAAAAAAGAAAAATGCCACCAAAATAGAAACAACAAAGTATGTTTCCATGATGTCCTGAAGTGAAATAGCATGCAGCTGTTAAAAATAGTGATGCTTCTCCCCTGTCTTCCTTATAAGGGTAAAATGAATTGTATTTCACAAGATATCACAAAAGGAATGCTAGTTTTCAGAAGGACAGAGGGCTTTTTTAATGGCTTCTAAATGTCAATTCAGGTCTAACTCATATATTTTGTATGAGTCAACCATTCAAACTTATTTGGACGTATATGAAATGTCACAGAAAAGGCACATCAAAATGCATGGGTGGGGGAGAAGAGGGTGATGCCTTTTCATGTTTGTGAAGATTTTTTAAAAAGAAGAAAAAAAGGAGAATAATTTGTAAAGTATTTTTTATTCATCAACCTTCCATGAACCACTACATAATAAAAAGAGGCAGAATCTTACCTTAAATGATTCTGCATCAATAAGCAATTTCACACTCTCTCTTTAGGTCATACACATGCAACCTCCGTTTTCATGGAGGTTGCCTGGAGCTCTGACAAACTGTAGACCTGATTCAGATTAATTTTTGAGTTGCCAAAGCTATTGTGTAGCCATCACAGCCTTCATTGATAGCCCTTTTCTTGGCTGCATCCTGAGCCCTGGCCAGGAGCTTTTCTTCTCTCTTTTTGGCATCTATTGGATGCTTCTGGGTTCATGGTCTGTAACTCCACAATCCCCACACAGGTATTTAAGGTTGGCCGGTACAATCCAGGCATGTTGTTGTTCTGTTTCTTCCACAAAGCCAATAAGTTGCTTTTCTTTTTCTTTCCTTCTTTCTTTCTTACTTTCTTTCTTTTTTCTATAAGGAGTATGCCAGAAAAACAAAAGAACATCTACCTGAAGGGCTTCCTCAACTGTAAAGAATCTCAGAATTCAGTCATGTGCCCAAATTGGACACTTTTTATAGAAGTGGATTCTTCTGTATAATGCTACCATGCTGTAAACACTTAAGAAACTAATTTAAATATAGATGCATAAACACCATACACTAACGATCTGATCAGACAGTAGTGGATGAGGCTCAGTGTGTTGCTTACTTTTTGTTGTTGTTGTGTATAATAAAATACCATAATCAAAAGTGACTTGAGAAGAGTTACAGTTCCAGGGGAGAGTCCAGAATGGCAGGGGAGGCAGATGTCCAGAACAGGAAGCTGAGAGATCACCTTTTATCCACCCCAGAGATGCACTTCCTCTAGCAAGGCTCTATCTCCTAAAGGCAGCATAGTCTTCCCAAACATTGCCATCAAGTGTTCGGATACCTAGGCTTATGACGAACATGTCTCATTCACATAGTTATTCCCAGGAAATTACATTTTGATAATTTCCCTTCACATGATACTCGGGCCCAAATCCACAAAGAAGAGATACTTGATACATCCTGCATCATCATTCAGCAAGTGTTCTCCCAGAGTGTTGACAGGACCTAGGTTTTCTGACCTGGCCTTAGGTCTGTGAGGAAATCTGAGATTCTCCACAGTCTGCAGCAATCCAAAGAGGATCCAGATACAACTTCTTAAACCCTCACCTCATGTGCACGATGTATTCAAATCCAAGCTTGCTCTTGTCACATTTATCAGTATATTACATACCCAAAAATTTGTAGCAAGAAACCCAAATACTGCTAATCTTATTTGAACACAAGGCCTTTATGACTAGAACTCATAAGTTTCCAAACGGGGTCTCCTAGGACATCCCTTAAGAAATGTGCTTTAGACGAGATCGGGCGTGTTCAGGATGGTATGGCTGTAGACAACCAAATAACCCTATTAAAAAATGGGGTATGGAGCTAAACAAAGAATTCTCAACTGAGGAAATACGAATGGCCGAGAAGCACCTAAAGAACTGTTCAGCATCCCTAGTCATCAGGGAAATGCAAATCAAAACAACCCTGAGATTCCACCTCACACCAGTCAGAATGGCTAAGATCAAAAACTCTGGTGATAGTAGATGCTGGCGAGGATGTGGAAACAGAGGAACACTCCTCCATTGTTGGTGGGATTGCAAGATGGTGCAACAACTCTGAAAAACAGTCTGGCAGTTCCTCAGAAAATTGGACATATCACTACCTGAGGACCCAGCTATACAACTCCTGGGCATATACCCAGAAGATGCTCTAACACAAAACAAGGACATATGCTCCACTATGTTCATAGCAGCTTTATTTATAATAGTCAGAAACTGGAAAGAACCCAGATGCCCTTCAACAGAGGAAAGGATACAAAAAAATGTGGTACATTTGCACAATGGAATATTACTCAGCTATTAAAAACAATGAATTCGATAAATTCTTATATAAATGGATGGAACTAGAAAATATCATCCTGAGTGAGGTAACCCAATCACAAAAGAACATACATAGTATTAACTCACTGATTATTGGATTTTAGCCTAGAAGCTTGAAACACCCAAGATTCAACTCACAGACCACATAAAGCTCATGAAGAATGAAGACCAAGTGGGGAGGGGGGCTACAGTCCCTCTTAGAAGAAGTAACAAAATACTCAAGGGAGCAAATATGGATGCAAAGTGCAGGACAGAAACTGAAGGAGGGGCCATCTGAAGACCATTCCACCTGGGTAACTATCCCATGTGCAGTCACCAAAGATAGATGCTGGCGTGGGTGTCAGGAGATGCATGCTGACAGGAGCCTAACATAACTATCTCCATAGAGGTCTGCAAGAGTCTGACATATTCAGAGGTGGATGCTCACAACTAACTATTAAACTGATCATGGGGTTCCCAACAGAGAAGATAGAGTGAAGACTGAAGGAGTAGAAAAGGTACGGGACCCCATGTGGAGAGCAACAATACCAACCAACCAGAGCCCTCAGGGTCTAAACCACCAGCCTGGGAGCACTTAGGGAGGGACCCATGGCTCCAGCTATATATGCAAGGGAGCTATATATAAGTGGGAGAAGAGATCCTTGGTCCCATGAAGGCTGGACATCGTGGGGGGTATTCGAGGGTGGGGAGGTGAGGTACTAGGGAGGGTGGGTGTGGGTACACCATCATAGAGGCAGGAGGAGGGGGGAAGGGATAGGGAGTTCCTGAGGGGGAGGGGGAAAGGAGGTAAGGGGAAAACATCTGAAATGTAAATAAAAGTTCCAATAAAAAAAAAAAGATTTATCCAAAAAAAAAGAAGAAGAAAAAAAAAGAAATGTGCTTTAGGCTTTTGTTCCTTAATTTAAAAAAAAAAAAAATGGGGAAACCAAGAACCAGAGAGGACATAGCAATGCAGATAAGGTCCTAAGGGCCAAGAATGAAACTCATATTTTCTTCTCATTATTTTACCAAATTCAGAGACGTACTAATAATGAAAAAATATAAAAAGTTGATCATTCTGAAAGATTTAGGATATAATCTAGTGGTAGAACATTTGCTGAGCATATGTGAGGCTCTTGGTCCAGTCCCCAGAAGGACTAAAGGAAGGAAGGAAGAGGAGGAAGGGAGGAAAGAAAAATATATACAAGCTACAAAGGAAATAATAATAACAATAACAATATCACTTTTCAAAGTCAGTCAAGGTAGTGAATAGCTGCGCTGTCAGCACACAGAAGGCTGCAGCAGGAGGAATGGGTTCAGTCAGGTTAAAGCACAATAGTGAGATGCTGTCAAAATCAAACATACAAATATACAAGTGAAGAAGACTGTTAGTTGTGGAGTGGTGTGTGTGTGTGTTTGTGTACATGTGCATGTGTGTATATATATGTGTTTTTTTAAGCTTGGCCTACACATGCCTGGCAGTACTGGAGTGACCATAACCCTCCTACTAGGCTGTATCTCTGTGTCAACTTCAAAGAAGATAGCCAATAGACGAAGCTACAAGGGAGCTACCTCCCATGTGCTTATCATTTCAGGAGGGAACACAGTAAGACAAGAGACATAGATTTCCCCAAAGTTTCCCAATAGCTCTTATTCAATTTCTAGAATCTGGATTGGGTCCTTCTGAATAGCCAGATTTTACCCACTAGTAAGATTTTCTATCTTTAAAATCCAAAAATCGGAGCTGTTACAACTTAAGTCACATTTGCTGGGATTAATTGCAAGGACTGCCACTAGAAAAAGTACTTAAAATACATTATTTATTTTTACTGGAAATTTCTCATGGTCTGTGGTCCTCCATTGTCCCACACAGGGAGCATGGCCAAGCATTCTTTGGAGGGATTTTCAGTATTTGTCGTTGCTCTCATGCCTGATACATGATAGCCAGCTATCACATACAATTTTTAAATGAATTTTTATGTTTTTAGATCTTTATACCCAATTGCCCTGTATTTACATCATTCCCACCCCTTCATCTCTTCCTTCTGACTCTTCCCCACCTCCTCATTACCTCCCCAATTCATGTCCTCTTCTTCTTTAATATCATTACATACAACACACACACACTACTGAGTCCAGTCTGTGTTGCTTGTATGTACATGTGTTTAGGGTTTAGGGATGATCACTTTGGGTTGGATAATCTATAAGAGGCTAACATCTAGACAAAACTGACTTTTCTACTCCCAGTAGCCATTTGACTGCTACTCTTCTTCTAAGGATGGGTCCTTGAGAAATTTCCCCCACCCCACTGGCATGTCATTATTCAGATCCTGTTTAGGTAAACACATTGTTAATACTTTATGGATGTACTATCCCTCTCATATCTAGAAGACACTATCTTGAAGTAGGGATTCTGGTCCCTCTGACTCTTACAATATTTCTGCTTCTTTTTCTGTGATGCTTCCCAAGCCTTATATATAGAAGTTATATTGTATATTTACTACTTTGGCCAGGGCACTCCATGGCCAGCTTCTCAAGGATAGAAAGATTATACATCCAGAGAAGAAACTGTTATTCCCATCCTTCTAAATCAGTGTAATGTCTAACTGAATTCTAAACACCTGTCCTTTTACAGGCATAGCTCTAACCGCTCATCAAGGAGGCTTCTTTTTGCAGCAGATGCTGGTGACTACAGAGACTCACAACTGGTCAAAATATAATCAAGGCAACTTACTCCCTCACTACAAAAACTTAGAGGTCTTTTGTTTGGATTTCATTGTGATCGTTTCCCATGCTTTCTCATCTGTGGTCTTGTTTTCAATCTTCCCTTTGCTTCCCATATCACCACATTTGATTTTCTACATCAATCTCAAACCTGCTATGTGAGCTGAGAGTCATCTGTGGCCCAGAAATTCACTCTCACCATGGAGCAACGGTGTTGATAGCCATTTGTCCAGTGTAGATATTTGCAATTCTTACATTTCTGTGGCACCAAGTACCACCAGGTTGTCCTTTCCTGTCTCTTTGACTTGGCTGGGGTTCATGTCGAGGGTGGCTGCTATTTTCTCTTCAGGAAGTGCTCTTGCCTTCTGAATTTCTCTTGAACTTGCTCTGAGTCCTTGTTTCTAGTAATTCAATAGGATTTGGGTGAAAGTGTGTCTGGTCACATTAAGCTCCAGTTTTATGCACTTTAGGCTCTTTCTTAATTTAGTTCCTGTGATTTTAACCCAGTTAGAATGCAAGATCTTTCAGATTAGAGCAGACCTTGACCAAGTAGAGGTTAAGATGAATAATGTCATTTCTATTGTGCTACATTTTGTATCTTGTCTGTACCAATAGATGCAATGTCTTGCCCTGCTTGGGGGTGTGAGAGTTGATGCATCGTTGCCTAGGAGATTCACTGAATGACTGGTAGTTACAAGATGATGAAAGTCATTGCAGTTTCCTTCTCCTGAGGGGCAAGACAGCATTCCTCATTCCTCTTGGATGTATCCTGCCATGTTTTTGATCCATGATACGTGAGCCATGTGACTTATAGGAAGCTGAGATGAGGTCTCTGACGACCTGCCATGCACTCTTCCCTGAATCTGCTCGGCACAGAGGCAGGGGATGAATCAGGACCTGACTGTCCTTGTCTCCACATAACAACATCCCTTGCCGGCCTGTTCTTGAACACAGAGAATTAGCAAGAGACCCAGGCATGTCATGCACACCTGTATTTCTAAAAATGAGGCAGAAGAAAGGACAAGAGCTAGAGGGAAGTGTCAGCTAAATAGCAAGTGAGGGTCAACCTGGACTACTTACAGTGTCACTATCTCAGAATAAACAAAATCAAAAGCAAAAAAAGAAAAAAAAATCTCTTATACTAGGCCTAACTAATATACCCTAATTTATTGAGACTGCAGGTATGGAGTGTGGGTCTCATTCTGGAACACATATTCTTACTAATCTACTTATTTTTGTCTGTGGATGATTCCAAAGAAAACGCCTTCAGCTTTGACCTTCACCCTGAGTTAGGTTCAGCCAAACATCTGCCAGGTGTGTTGAACCTACAAGACTATGACTCTTCCAATTCCCCAGTCTGGAACAGGAGAGAGACTTTTCCTAGACCATTTCGGCTTCATAGGTTCACATCAAGCTTTTTCCATTGTCTATTTTTCCAATTAAGTCCATCAAATTGAAAAGTCCCTTTGTATAATAAGAGATCTCTACTTTCTCTAACTGCTTCCTGGCTTTCAGCTATAAAGGCGCTTTCTTTCTTTCTCCCTTTATTTGACTTCAAACCTTCAAACACCCTGTGCTAAGCATTTTAATTATCCTAATATAAAAGCAAGGCCACTGTTTTTCTACACCATGAAAATGCTTAAATCCTGCAAAGATAAAGATATATACATATATATATATATATATATATATATATATATATACACACACACACACACACACACACACACACAAGTGTGTGTGTGTGTGGTGTGTGTGTGTGTTTAAGCTGTAGCAAGAACCTTATCTCCCCTACCCCCACCCTGAAATCCCTTTAAAAGTTCTCAGGCTCAATAAGGGAAGATAGCGGTATCCTCCGCTCCATATAGTTGCCTGTAATTACCTTCAGGTGCAAAAGAATTCTTAATGCTTTGAATTCTTTTTTCACTGTATTGAAGTAAATAGAAGTGATTTATTATTGACGCCCTGCTGCCAGGCTGGATTGGTGGGTGGGAGTTGACATTTGGGATATTGTGTAATGTATAATGAGGCTGAAATGAGTGGTTCGGATCCAGTCAGCATCACAGGCAATTTCCCTTGTAAGGCAAAATGCTTGCAAATTAAGTTGCATATCTTCAGGGATGGCATAAACTGTGGAAATATTGATTTTGATGCTGTGTTCCTTTGAAATTGTTTGGGATATGTATTCAGAAACAGATTTTCTCTGTGACAGAACCCTATATTTTCTGCCAGAGAGATATTTGAAAGACATCTTTGGTGAGGATTGTCTTGCAGATGTTATGGAAATAAAATCAATAGGGGCTAATTTCTACTTGTCACTTTCTTTGAATATTGCCTGATGGGGCTGCAGACCAGCCACAAAACTAGGCTGCAGATCACTGCTCTCTGCTTCCCGTTCTATGCTTTCCAGCACAGCTCTGCAGAGTGCCTTTGCCCAGGAGAGAGACAAAGGTAGGACTTGCTTAGAAATGGCAAGCTGTAAAGGTTATCATTGGTTAGGCGAAGTGTCCAGGTGGGAAGCCTAGCTTGCACAAACAATGGACCATAGAGCCACTGTTTCTAAAAGTGATGTTAGCAACTTGAACTGTGTAACTCTACCTGTAGATCAAATTGAAACAAGGCCAGATTTTCACAGGACTGTAAGAGGTACTACATGCTCTGGCTGGCTTGTAGTACTCCAATCTTTTCCCTGCCTCAACTGATTTTGGAGACTGTCTTTCTGAGTACATAAGTCAATGTTGTTGCCCGTGAAGCCTTTTCTGGCTTCTGATAAAACAGCTGGTTTGCATAAACTCACCTTTGGTCATCACTTTATTGTATTGTCTTCCTCCATTTTGGTTATACATAAATTAGACCAACGAGTTGCTCTGGTTTGAACTTGAAATGTTCCCAGGCTTCTTGCAAGAGAGCAGAGATTGGGAAGTTTTGGAACATTTGGGAAATGGAACCTAGTTCGTAGACATAGGCCACATGTCTTGAAGATTACTTCCACCTTTGATTCCAGTCTACAGCTTTCTGCTTCCTGATTCACCACAGTGTGTATTGTTAGCACTTTAGGCTTCTACTGAGCAGAGCCATACCAACCACCATGTCTTTCCAACCATGATTTGAGTCAAAATAAATCTCCCTTCTCTTAAGTCGCATACCCCAGGTATTTTTTTTCAGAGTAGCAAGAAAAATATCTAAAGCAACAGGTAACTTGCAGAGTTTTCTTAAGAGTATCCACAGGTTCAGTCGTAGGGACTCCACTCCAAAGTCTCAGGCAATAGCACTATTTCTTTTATGAAGAGCCATAGGTGACTGCCAGACTGGGTAGGAAGGACCAGGTGATGCTGAGTTCTGAATATAAGCCTGAGTCTGTGCACCTTCTAGGGGTGAGTAAAATATTGTCTCAAGGCAAAATGGTAAACTGTCCTCCTAGGGGCTCAGCACAAAGCAGCCTTTTTATCTGTCTAAGCATATTGATAGACAAGTGGAACTAATCTTGAATTTCTGATCTCATAACTGTAATGTAATACAATTGTCTTAGGCAAAGCGCTGGAGATTGAACACATGCTAGATAAACACTACCACTGAGCTGTACCATCAGTAATTTTTCTATGCCATCTGGGGAACTCTGCCCCATCCCTAGCAAACAGTCATTCACTATAGTGGTCCCCACAGCTGAACCAAAAGCTCATCTATCTGGGCTTTCCATATGCACATTCAAATACAAGCTGTTATTTGTGCTTAGACGATTAGATTGTGTTTTCTATGTCATTGTATCTTCTTTGGGAAACACTGAGTTGTAAACATGTATATTTGATAGAAGAAGCTAGATTCAAGCCTTTACTTTGCCACTTCCTTGATGTGGTAGCCATGGCAATAGGGTCTCAGTCTTCTGAGCTTTAATTTGTTTACTGTCTAATGTGAAAGAGTAAAGGAGTAAAGGACAGGAAAACAATGAGGAAACTTTAAAGTCACAGAGAAGTCTTGGTCAAAGTTCACTCTTGTGTTTTATCTCTAGTACTGTAGCATCATATCATCACCACCACCACTACGACCACCATCATCATCATTATCATCTCTCTATGGCTTCAAATTAGGGTGATCTTCCTGTTTGTACTCCCCAAGTCTGGGATTGTGGATGTACTGACATTTCTGGCAAAATCTTAATATGTGGATTTGAAGTCTGGCCCCATTTCTACATGAATGACTGCAGCTAGATAAGATGGTGGTAATGCCTGATACTTTCTCTAGCACTACCATCTCTGAGCAGAATTTCAAAACTACATAGAGTGTCGTGTTCCAAAGTCCTGAAATGAAGAAGATGTAGAAGTTAAATGCAGCACTGGGGAGGCAGAATGAGCCTTCTGGCTCTAAATCCTTCCATGGGGCTTTATCATATGACTGTGGAAAAATACCTGATTCTTTGAGCCCAGGAACACATGTATACTGTGGAAGAACTCAGTATTTCTCTCACTAGACAGCATGAACACAGAACTCAACACCAGAACTAATGCAAGCATGTAGATGCCAGACAGACTCCAGAACTAAGCCTGGCTTCATTCTCTATTTCTTTTATGTTGTTTCTCTATCTTGTCTACTGCCCTAAGGAAACCCAGAATCCAGAGTTCTCTAGAATCCTTAGTTGCTTATTTGTGTAAACCTAACTTTAGAATTAAGTGTATGTGTGTTAAACTAAATTATATAATTAATATATATTCCTATCTTTGTAGAGCCAACACTAACATAAAAGACCTTATTTGCTGATCTATGAATAAATTAAACTGGTACAAATTAACCCAATAGACAGTTTATATTGCAAACAAAAGAAGATTTATTTGGCTGCATAGGGTGAAAGTGTAGGGGCAATGTCTGCTCTTCACCTCTCTTCACTTGTCTGAAAGAGGAGAAGTCAGGTACTCCAAACTTTCTTTCTCAAGTGGAGAAGAGGTGACCAGGTCAATCCTGACTATGGGTTTCTCCCCATTCTACTAGAAGGAAAATACATCTTTTTTTGTTTGTTTGATGCTTACATTTGAACTTGTATTACAGTCAAAGCTTCCCTGAGAGGCTTCAAATCTCAGGAACACTATACATTTGAACTCAATGTGTATTCTTCTGCAAAATGCTCCCAGGAGTGTGTTTATGGCTGAGGTCAAAGTCTCCATCCCAACTTCCCATCACTAAAACATGCTAGGAGAGGGTGAGATCTGACATTGGACAGTGTTTGTAATTTGACATACTTGCTGCCTTTGCCTGTGAACAGCTACCTCACTGATTTTATATTTGTACTTTATTTTTTTTCCCAATCAATGAAGCTATATTACTGGTGCTTAAGATACTACAGTAGATACTGAGGCCAGCAGACAGTACATGCTAATCAATTTTTAATTATGGCTTTAATTTTATATGATATCATTTAATTTTATTGGATATATTATAGTAAAGTTGTTAAATCAAAGAATCTATTGTCTGGACCTAGGATAGGAAGCATCTGCCAGAGCTGCATGTGGCATGTGATATCTTGAAGATGCTCACAAAAGATGGGGTCATGATGTGCAATGTTCATGTTGTGTTTGTCAGTAGCATCTGTGCCCAAATAGCTGGAAAGACGTCCTCACTGACAGCATCTGAGTCACCAGCACTGCCTCTTAGAACAGCTATGAGACCACATGAATGATGGATTTCACACTGTGAGTCTGGAACCAAGATCATTTACAAATGTCTTGATTACCTCTATTAAGTATTTTTTCACTCTCTGAAACTCAGATTGTGCATTGGTTTAAAAAATTAAGGTTGTATTATTGTCTACTTTTAAAAGAAATGTAAATGGGCAATTTAAGCTAGGCTGTGATTGTCCTATTAACCCCCTACTACCAAGAATATCTGTGTGTGTGTGTGTGTGTGTGTGTGTGTGTGTGTGTGTGGTGTAGAGAGAGAGAGAGAGAGAGAGAGAGAGAGAGAGAGAGAGAGAGTAGTTGGTGGTACCTTGCCTTCAGCTTTCACATCCTCCCTCAGTCTCCATTTGATTTGCCTATTGGCAGCTTTCATGTTAGGCCTACTTACCTTCATCTTCAGAAGCTAGAAATGGGTTTGTGGTATCTAAGAAAATTTCTATGACCACTATCAGGCTGAAACAATGGCTATTGAAAACTGACCTTATGTGACTTTCTCTCCATGGTCCAGCCTCCTCTGTTTCTTATGAGGTTCTACTGGGTGTTTTTTTTTTTTAGTAAACCTCTTGCATAGACCTTGACTTGGGATAAATGAATAAAAGCACAAGACAGGGAAAAAGAGCTAGGATACAGATCCTGCCACGGACTGAGAAATCCTTATTTGACCACAGGTAGAAGGGTAGAGGTTTCTTTTATATCAAGTCTTGATCAGTTGTCATGTGCATGTGTATGTAGGAAGCTAAGGACTGTTCTTTCAATGAATCAGGCCTTAAAGCCACTAGATCTTGAACCAAGTGGGAACAAACAGCATTAAGATAGCACCTGAATGACTACAAAAAATGGTGTTGTCAGTGAGAATCTGTATTCCTGTGGCAGAGCTCCTTGCCCCAATTTTCAGAGCTGGTCACAAATGCCACATGTCATCAACCATTAATCAAACAGAAAGGGTTCACCTGACTAGCAATCAGGATGCATAACTTCCTGAAGAGGAATAGAAATGGAGTAACAACCGCATCAATGCATCTGGCATTTCAAAATGGCAGGGGAATATGAGCAGTTGCTTACTGTCTGAGTCTCTACTGTTTCATGTCCACTAGGCAGTGGGAACATGCTGTTCTGACTCAGAATCAGGAGCATCTTTCTTCAAGAGATTTTCGGCAATCATTTTTGAACAGACCTAAGGCTTGCCTGAGAGACATCAAGCACTGGAGACTCATGATACTGCCTTGTGCCTATTGATATCCCTTGATCTGGCCCACATATCACCATGTCCAGGAAGGCTCTGAACTCGTACACAGGAGTCACTTTTTTCATCCTCCTTTCGAATCTTATTTACACCCTTCTTGTGGGACTTGCCACCTACTTTCCTTTAACTAGGTACGTGCATGTACATCTCGAATGAAACTTATTAATTCATCTGTCCTGCTTAGTTGACACCTGAGAATAGGATCCTCAGTTAAGGAATTGTCTCCAACAGATTGCCCTGTAGGTAAGTCTGTGGGTATTTTCTTGTTTAATGGTTGATGTAAGAGGGCCTACTACAAGGGAGGAAAATGTTTTTGTGGCTTACACATCCTAGTCACAGTTGATCATTGAGGGAAGTCAGAGCAGGAACTTCAGCAGGAGCAGATGCATGAAGGAGTGCTTTTTACTGATTTGCTCTGCCTAACTTTCTCAGCCTGCTTCCTTATACAACTCAGGACTATCTGCCCATGGATGGCACCCTCCATGATCGATGTGCAAACTAGGATACCATTCACTCATTCGCTAATCACAAAGTGCATCATATAGTCAATGTGCCACCCATCCATCAGTCTTACTAGGTTTATTAAGACCCTGTTAGGTGTCTGTGTTCCTCTAAGCACAGTGTGACTGGCACTCTTTTGAGGGGATGGTCTTAGATAAGTAGTTCTTGCCAATGACAGAAGAAACTTAATGGAAGTGACAATCCTCAAACAAGAAGTATTGAAAATGCTGGGACCTGAAGTTAAGCAATGGTTTAGAAAGAGAAGGAATGGCCATTGATATGGGCAGAACAAACCAGGGAGAGATGGAGACAGTAGCTGAAAATATCCTCAAACAGGAAAGATGGTCATCCAGTGGACAAGATGGAAGCCAATAGACAAAATAGTCACTGTCTTAAATAGGTTAGTGTGATAAAACACCATGACCAAAACCAAGTTGGGAAACAAAGACTTTATTTGGATTATACTTCCACATCAGAATCCATCACTAAAGGAGTCAGGGCAGTAACTCAAACAGGGCAGAAACTTGGAGACAGGAGTTGATATAGAGGTCAACTGTCTTGTTCCACATAGCTTGCTCTGCCTGCTTTCTTACAGAACCCAAGACCACCATTCCAGGGATATCACTACAATTGGCTGGGCCCTTCTCCATCAATCACTTATTAAAAAATATGCTGCAGGCTTACCTATGTCTTGATCTTATGGAGGCATTTTCTCATTTGAAGCTCCCTCTTCTTTGATGATTCTAGCTTGTGTCAAGTTGACATAGAACTAGCCAGCACAGACAGGATGGTGGAAAGGGACCATGCTACAGGACCTTGTGGGCAGGAATCAGGCTTAGATTTCCTATGCCAGGCAGTCATTCTAGAACAATCTATTTGTGCTTTGTGCAAAGTGTAGGAATGTTGCTCCTTGGTAGAGAGCTTGACTGGCCTGTATAAGGTTCTGTGCTTCATCCAAATTAATTGATAAATCAGGTCTGTCCTGAATATGCAAGAAATATGCATGCATCTACCTGGAGGATTTTAAGTGGTATAGGCCAGCAGGCAAGGACCTGTCAAAAAAAGAAAAGGCAACTGAATTCAGGCTGACTGTAATCTCTTGGCCAAAGCTTTATTACCCTTCAGTCTTTGAACTAAAATCAAGTATAGTTCTTCAGCTTAAGTTTGGACTGACCTATCATCAGAAAATCTACTTCTCAGAAGGCTTTTGTTCCTACCTCTGCCTGAGCAGTTCATTCTCCCAACACATCCCTTCTTGCCAGGTCTCCACACTCACAACATGACATGATTTTTCTCCTGTTGTCTCATCTAATGTCACATGAGCTCTGAGACCAGGTATGGATCAGACTAACATTTACTCAGGAGATGCAAATTCAAATGCTTGTGTAGTGCTATGAGAGGAGCATAGGTGGGTAAAGGAACCCAATAGGACCAATGTAGCCCAGAAAGGAGATCTGGCAGCTTGAGTCAGCCGCTGACCATTCACATACCTCAACCTAGAAGGAGCAAGATCTAACTCTGTGTAAAGAGCAAGAAATCTATACTACAGCATTGTCAAGGTATAAATATTGATATTAAACTAACATTTTGACATGGCATAGGGATAATATCTCTAGTGACACAATAATAACATGAACATTAGAGTTCCCAAGTGACCCTAGCAACAATAGGGGGATCCCAATATCAATTTAATCCTCATTTTTTATATAAGGAAACTGAGATACCAAGATTGACTTGTTTAAAGTCATTCATCAAGTAAGCTAAGTGCCTAGGAAGTCATACCTCTTGGGGCTATGCAGCATTTATTACCTACAAGCCAGCCCTGTTTATCTTTCTCTCTGTGTGTCTCACTCTCATTCACTGTTTCTCTTGCAAGCTTGTTTGTCCTCTCTCTCTCTCTCTCTCTCTCTCTCTCTCTCTCTCTCTCTCTTTCTCTCTATCTCTCACACACACACAAACACACACGTACACATATACCCACATGTATGCATGCACACATGCAGACATGCACACATGTGCAGAAATCAGCCTGAAGACCAGAGCTGCATGGCAGGCTGAGACTGGGTTAGGCACAGCTTATGATTGAGAGGCAGCTTTAACCTGAGATGTATAGGTCTTCTTAGGGCCCAGGATGGAGCACTACTCCATTCCCATACCATCTGGGCTGCTTCAGCAGGTGCTTCAGCACCTCACGCATGAGGTGGTCATCATACTCTGAGTGTCTGCTTCAGGTCATACAGTCCATAAGGTGACTCAGGCTGTGTGACAGATTAAATTAGTTTTTCTTTGTTAAGACAAAATTTGATAGACAAATGGCTTAAGGAAGCAAAGTTTTATTTCATCTTATAGTTTCAGAGGATATAATTCAAGTTTCTCTGTTGCAGTGTCATTTTACATGGAAACGAGATACTAGGTAAAGCAAGATAGATGGTTGGGGCACAAAACTGAAGAATGACAATTGTGAGAAAAAATGTTCCCTTCAATTTGCACCCCAATAGCAGTGCTAGCTCATGCTTTGGTCCCAAGAAAGGTGGTAGAGCAAACATAGGATTTAGCCCTTCACTAGACTCACAGGGAAAACTTTATTATTGTTATCAGTGTTGTGGTTTCCATAAATGGACTTTAGGGATCTGTTATTTGAACTTTAAAATAAGATGAGTAAGTTTACCAGGCTGGAGAGCAGAGGAGAAAGAGCAACTGTACAAACATTGTAGGATGAAACCCCAGCAGTTGCTGTAGATGCCTGCTAAGTGTCCTTTGTTTCAGTATAATATTATCTCCATCTTATCAGCCCTACAGAATCAGTTATTCCCATTATGCATCTGACACCATGACACTTGTGAAGCACTACATAAAGAGCACAGGAAAGAACAATCCTAAACAATAAAATAACTTTGGGAGAAATCACTATCTCTGACCTTAAGCTGTATTGCAGAGCAATAGTGATAAAACTGTATGGTATTGGTACAGAAACAGATGTGTTGATCAATGGAATCTAATCAAAGATCCAAAAACAAACCCACACACCTATGGACACTTGATTTTTGATAAAGAAGCCAAAACCATACAACGGAAAAACAAACGTATCTTCAACAAATGGTGCTGGACTAACTGGATGGCTATGTGTAGAAGAATGAAAGTAGAAACTCAAGTTCAAGTAGATCAAAGACCTCAACCTAAAACCAGATACACTGAGTCTCATAGAAGAGAAAATGGGAAATATCATTGAATGCATTTGTAAAGGAGACAATTTCCTGAACATGACACGAGTGGCTCAGACTCTAAGATCAAAAGTTCATAAATGGAACCACATGAAACTGAAAAGTTTCTATAAGGTAAAGAACAGTGTTGTTAGGGTGAAAACAGCCCTTATAGATTGGGAAAGGATTATCACCAACTCTAAATCTGACAGAGGGCTAATATCCAAAATTTACAAAGAATCCAAGAAGTTAGACATCAACAACCCAAATAACCCAATTAAAAAGTGGTGTACAGAACTAAACAGAGAATTCTCAACAGAGGAATCTCAAATGGCCAAGAAGCAATTAAAGAAATGTTTGCAGCCCTTAGTCATCAGGGAAATGCAGATCAAAACATCTGAGGTTCCATGTTGCACCCATCAGAAGGACTAAGAAAAAAAAAAAAAAAAAAACCCTCAAGAGATAGCATATGCGAGCAAGAATGTGGAACACTTCCTCTTTGCTGGTGGAGTCTAAACTTGTATAATCACTTTGGAAATCAATATGGTGGTTTCTCAGAAAACAGGAAATAGTTCTACCTCAAGATTCAGCTATACCATTCCTGGGAATTTACCTAAAAGATGCTCCAATACCCCTCAAAGACACTGCTGAACTATGTTCTATAGCAGCTTTATTCATAATAGCAAAAACCTGGAAAAAATATAGATGTCCCTCAAATGAAGAATGGATAAAGAAAATGTGGTGTATCTACAAATGGAATACTATTCAGCTATTAAAAAACCGAGATCTCATGAATTTTGCAGGCAAATGTATGGAACATGAGAATATAATCCTGAGTGAAGTAACCCAGTCCCAAAAGGACATGCATGGTATATACTCACTTATAAATGGATATTAACCATAAAATACAGGTACTATGCCATACTCCACAGACAGAAAGAAGCTAAACAAGAAGGAAGGCCCAAGTGAGAAAGCTTGAATCCTACTTGGAAGGGGGAATAAAATAGCTGTAATTGGCAGATGGAGGGAGAGAACTAGGAGGGAGCATGATGAATGGGAGGGGCTTCAAGATCCGGTGTGGAGAAGAACAGGAGAGATGCAGATATCCACAGCCAAACAGTGGATGGAACTTGTGGACTTTTATGGGAGAATACAAGAAAGGATTGTGAGCTGCACAGGGGATAGGAACCCCACAAGAAGACCAACAGAGTCAACTAACCTAGACACGGGGCTCTCAGAATTTGAACCACCAGCCAAAGAACATATTTGGTCTGGATCTAGGCCTCCCTGCACATATGTAGCATATGTGCAGCTTGGTCTTCAACGAAGGTCTGGAACAATTAGATCGGGGTTATGCCAAAAACTGCTGGCTGCATATGGGATTGTTCTAGCTGGGCTGCCTTATCTGTCCTCAATGGGAGAGGAAGTGCCTAGCCTTGCAGAAACTTGATGTGCCAGAGTGATGGATATTGCTGGAGAGGTGGAGGCACTTGCTCAGAGGGGAAGGGGAGAGAGGGATGGGTGAAGGATTATGGGAGGGTGTGACAGAGAGGGAGGCAGTAAGTGGAATGTAAAGTGAATAAGTAAAAGAGCACAGGAAAGTACACCCTAGTGCTGAGGTTCTCCACTTTCACCTGACATGGCTCAAAAATGATCTTCCCTTTATTATGATTGCCCATAAGATAATCTATCCAAACCCTTCTAAAAATGCTGGTAATCCCAGGAAGGAAGGTACACTTTCATTGTGCAATAATACTCTCTCTCTCTCTCTCTCTCTCTCTCTCTTCTCTCTTCTCCTCTTCTCTCTCTCTCAGCTTCTTACCTTGCTCGATTCTTTCTGCTGATAATGACAAAACTCGGCAATTTCATCTGCAGACTCTATTTCTCTTGAACCACTTCAGCAACGATGAATGGCAACAGTTTGGATTCTTTCTATTCTCTCTCTCTTCTCTCTCTCTCTCTCTCTCTCTCTCTCTCTCTCCTCGCCTGTCCATTTCCTCCCTCCCTCTTCTCTCCTTCTCCCTCCTCCTCCCTCTCCTCCTCCTCTCTCTCCTATCTCTCTACTCTCATCTCTATCTCTCTCTCTATCTCTCTTTATCTATCTTTATCTATCTATCTATCTATCTATCTGCTTATGTTTTTATTATTTTAATCTGTGAAGTAAACAATGGACATATAAGTTTCATTGTGTGCCTAAGAAACAGGAGATGTTAGATTCAAAGAAGGATAGACTAGCAGATTTCTATACAGAGGTTGGAGGGTTAGGGTCTTGGGCTTTGGGCAGAAGAGAGGTAGCAGAGGTTTGGGAAGCCAGAACATGCACTGAGCAAGGGCCGTCTAGTAAGCAGATAAAGTCATGTGTAACCACCACCTGTGTTCATCTCTAGCTTTGAAAGGCTTCAGATCTCTTCTTTCTTTGAAAGATCCTTGGTAAGCAGAACGAGGAAAGGGTGCCAGAAAAGCCTCTGAATTTGGTGTTTGCTTTAATGTTGTATATAGTAGATATTGTCTTGTTTCAATCAACTTTCTGAAAAAATTTGTGTGTGGTGCTTGTGTGTCTGGCATATGAGCATGGTGCATGTATATGAGTGTGCAGGTACATGCCCATGTGGAGGCAGAGCAAGCCATCAGATGTCTTCCTCTGTGGCTTCCTACCTTATTGTCTCAAGATAGAGTCTCTCATGAAACCAGAGTCTCACCATTTCAACCAGGGTGGCCAATCAGCAGACTCAGGGTCTCTGCCCACTAATGCTAGGGTTGCAGGCACTCACAGCTATGCCTGGCTTTTTACATGGGTGCAGGGCTATTTGTACTCAGGACTTCATTGCTTGTACAACAATTGCCCTTATCCCCCAAGCCATCCTCCCCAGTGTTAGAAATAGATCTCTTATTTAAAAGAGATTTTGGACCTATTTCTGTTGTCTACAGCTATCTGTACTTTCTCTCAATTGCCAATTCAAAATGAACCAAAGAAATGTATTTGGGATGGACATTTTGCTCTCTTGCAGGAGTCTTTGTGACTGCATGGAAGAGTTGAGATAAGATTACTTGGTATAATGCCTGACCCACAGTAGGAATACACAAAGGCCGTTTCCAACTCTTTGAACAGTCATAAGCCTCCTGCCTCCATTGAGCACTGACCTTGGCCAAGCATTCTGAGTGATTGGAAGCGTCTGGCAGGGATGGCTCCTTTAGTGGACCCTGCCAGCTTTGACAATGCTACTGGGATGTGTTCTTCAGTCTGAAAAATAGCTCTGAGTGATAAACATCCCTGCCCAATTTCTTGCAGTTGACATACAATGCTGACTTGAATACAGCTAATTTTGAACGGAAAGGATATACAAAGTTATTTTTCCTCTCTTAGAAAATTCTAGAGGGAGCCAAGACTCTGTTGCTTAACTAACATGTTGGTGCTGCATGGAATCCAGGTGGTAGGCACATAAGCATAATATCTATGGCCATTACTGCCAATTCTCCATTGCTAGGCCACATTCTGCCTACACCAGCATGCCCAGTTCACAGTGCTTGGCACAGTCCTAGAAAAGCAAGTTCATGTTTTTCATTTACTTTCATGTTGTTATGGCCAAATACCTCCCAAACACAACTTTGAAAAAAGTTTGTGTGCTGTAGGGTGTGTGTGTGTGTGTGTTGTGTGTGTGTGTGTGTTTTGCAAAAACTTAATTGTGTGGGTTGTATGCATGTGTGCTTGTAGGTGAATTTGTACAGATGACGGTATGTTTATGTGGAGGCCAGATATTGGTATTATATGTCTTTACTCAACTACTATTTACCATTTTAAAATTTTAGATTTATTTATTTTATGTTATGAGTGTTTTGCCACCATGTATGTGTACCGTGGGTATGCCTCGTGCCTGTGGAAGTTGTAAGATACACTGGAGTTACAGATGATTGTAAGGAGCTAGGAACTAAACACAGGTCTTCTGCAACTGAGTAGTAAATACTCTTAACTGCTGAGCCATCTCTCTACCCCTCTGCTTTTATGTTTTAGGATTGGGTTTCCTGGTGGACATGAAGCTTTTCAATATATCTAGACTGCCAATGATCTTTCAAAATCCATCTGTCTCTGCCCCTGCCCTATGCTGAGGTTACAGGCATAAGTCACAGTGCCTGGCTTTTAAAAACAGGTTCTGGAGATTTGAGCTCCAGTCTTCATGTTTGCACAGCAGGTGCATTGTATCTCCCAGTCCTGTGAGAAACAATTTTCAAAGAAGAAGGACCTCTGAAGATGCTAACCATCATGGTAGAGAAGACATGGCTGTCATAGTGGGCCACAACATCTTCACATTTTTGTGAATCGAGAAGCAGATACTTATAAAACACCTACTATGGGGAGCTGAAGTTAGCTAAGTTTGTAACCACCTACCATAGGTGCTAGGAACTGAACTTGATCCTCTAGAAGAGCAGCAAGTGAATTAGCCCTGAGGCATCTCTCCACCCCCAACTTTATAGATCTTTGTATGAAACAAGTAGTAGGGTGGCATAACAGATATGCATCAAAAACCTGTTGATTAAAATTTCAAAATACACTGAGAATTGGGCCATTCTGGATAACCCACATTTCACCAGCTACCTGAAAGGGTTCACTGCTTCCTAAATCAGTGCCATCAGATGAGAAGCAAGTGTTCAAACACATAAGCATTAAAACCCTAAGAGCCATCTTTTACCATACAATCAGTATCTTCTGAGTGTGGGCCCTGTGTTAGAAGCATATCCTAATAAAAGCAGGAGGATGGGGCATGGGATAGGGAGTTCCTGGGAGGGGGTGGGGGGATGGGGTAAGGGAATGGGGGGAATCTGAAATGTAAATAAAATATCCAAAAAAAAGAGAGAGAGAAACAAGTGACCTTTAAGGAAGAAAATGGCACAGCCACAATATGGAGGAAGCCACTAAAGGAGTAAAGGCAGGGTAGTCCAATACTCACTGTTGAATGAGACAGAGAAGTAGGTGCATGCATGCATGGCTTTCCTGCCTGCTTAAACTCCTTGAAGCAAGCAGCCACTTTATACATCTTTAAGAATGTGTGTGTGTGTGTGTGTGGTGTGTGTGTGTGTGTATGTGTGTGCGTTTGTGTGTAGGTGCCACAAAAGCCAGAAGAAGGCATCAAATCCCCTGGAGCTGAAGTTACAGGCATTTATGAACCACCTAACATGGGTGCTAGGAAGCAAATTTGATCTCTAGGAGAGCAGAGAAAGAATTTAGCCACCCCCAACTTTTTTTGGTTGTTGTTTGTTTGTTTTGTTTCGAGACAGGTTTCTCGTGTAGCCGGAGTGTCCTGGAACTCACGTCTGTAGACGGTTGCCTCGAACTCAGAATCCGCCTTCCAAGTGCTGGATAAACGTCCACCAGCCGCCACCCCAACTATAACGTGCATGACCAGAGATAACATGATGCTATGCAATAAAACCTCGATAATTCAAGCACCCCATAGTAGAAGCAATCCCAGATTTAGAAATCACTATGATCAGATGAAGAACACCTTATGAAAAGAAACTGGCCTTTCTCAGAAGATTTGATCTGCGAAAATCATTACATCTCCTTTAGGTTAATGAATCAGCTTAGGTATCCAGTAAGAAAGGTGTGAATAATGAAAACATGAAGTGTGTGTGTCTTTATGCATGCATATATGTATGTGTGTATGTATATGTGTGTTTGTATCTTTATGTGTGTATTTATGTGTGCATGTATATGTATGTTCACATGTGTATGAATATTTATGTGTGTCTGTGTGTCTTTATGTATCTATGTATGTGTGCATGTGTATATGTGTTTGTGTATCTTTATGTGTGTATGTATGAATATGTGTATATGTGTGTGGGGCAGTAGGCTGTGGGAAGCAGCTGGGTGCCTGGTTGAGCAAATCTTGAACCCCGGACCTTTATCAGGACGGCAGGTGTTTGGTGCTGCCCCCAGGCCCTGGTTCCTCTCATTCAGCTTCGGCCCTCCACAGCCTCTCCCAAAGGGAGGTCTATGACCATCAGTTACGAGGAACAGTGCCTCAGGCTCTCCCACATGTAGATGAGGTATCTCTAAGCTCTCAGTCCAAGCCAATAGGCATTATCTGCCAGACCCTAACCCACATGCAGATGAGGTATCTCTAAGCTATCCGACCAAGCCAATAGGCATTATCTGCTGTCAGACCCTAACCCACCCTGAAACTGTATATAAGGGCTCTATTCAGGAGAAGTAAAGTGTGTTCGAGAATCATCCTGGTGTCTGAGAGTTTCTGTCTCAAGAGCTGTAACACTTGGGGAGAGATCCGCTCTCCTGGAACCTTCCTGGGGCACCAAGCTGCTTCCTTGCCTGCTAGCAGGCCTCTATCGGCCCAGCCTGGGCAGGCTCAGAGAGGAGAGACAGGTTCAGCACCTAGGAGTGACCGAGCTGCGACAACAGAGACTTGAGCAGAGGCAGCAGCGGAGCAGGCAATCTCTCCTCCCCGATTGAACTCATACTCTTTGGCCCAGACCTCTCACTCCAGGCTGGGCTGAAGATCAACGGACAGTAGAGATGCGGGCAGAGGACCACTTCCTGATCTCACTCTGTCCTCAGCCGGGAGATCATCATGGGACACCCTCCAGAACCGGGGACCCACATATGTGTACACATGTGTATGCATGTGTGTATGTATATTTGTGTGTCTTTATGTATGTATATATATGTACATGTGTATATGTCTGCATGTGTATATGCATTTGAGTGTATGTGCATTTGTGTGTCTATGTATATGCATATGTATGTGTGTTTTTCTGTGAGCATTTATGTGTACACATGATAATATTTTATTCAGCCATAAAGAACATTGAACTGTCATTTTCAGGAAAATGGCATTTGTGAATCTTAGATTCACTTATGGATATTGAATACTATATAATAAATAAAACTATATATAAAACAACAAAACATATATGATATAAAATGAAAGAAAAATTATATAAAGGAAAGAAGAGAACTAATGGGAGGAGACAATAAAAGGAAAGGATAGGAGAGTATGCTGGCTAGTTTTATGTCAATTTGACACAGATTTGAGTCATTTTGTAAGAGGGAACCTCAATTAAGAAAATGCCCTCATCAGATTGGCATGTAGGCAAGCATGTGATGAATTTTCTAGATCAGTGATTAACGTGGGAGGATGCAGATCACTCTAGGCAATGCAACCCCTGGAATTGGTCTTGGGAGCTGTAAGAAAGCAGGCTGAGTAAGAAGCACTCCATGAAGTAAGCAGCATTCGTCCATGATTTCTGTATCAGCTCTGGTCTTGAGTTTTTCCCTGATGTCCCTTAGTGATGAACTTATAAGCTATCAGGTAAATTAAACTCTTTCCTCCTCAAACTGCATTTGATTATGGTGTTTAATCACAGCATAGAAATCCTAACTAAGAAAGGAGATGGGGGAGCGGTATGGCCCTAGTATACTGTGCACCTGTATGGAAATATCCTTACAAAACCATTATCATGTAAAATGATTGTGGACCAATGAAAATACAGTGGAGGTGATAATGACCTTCTGGACCATGGCCACTGGCAAACAGAACTGGCCTCCCAAAGAGGGAATTCAAAGCCAAGGTAGGATTTATTAAACATTTGTACAAATTCTCTTGCTGAGGAAGCTGTGCCTCCCCTGGGGCTTGTTCAGAATGGCTAGCAAAGTGGTAATGGCCAAGTCATTTTGCAGGCAGATGTGGCTGACCAGCACACAGCATGGAAGCCAGAAGGCCAGCAATGACCTTCTGGCTGGACAAGGGCCACGGTATTCAGTTCCCAGAACTTTACATAGGTCACTTGTATCAGAACTTTAGGCGAGTTTCCAAAACCACAGCCTACTTTGAAGGCTGGGATGGAGGCCAGGTTCACGGGCATCATCTATCAAGCAAGGTTGTAAAACAAGCCTGCTGGCTTCATACTAGGATAGGAAGGGAGAGTGCAAAATTAAAACAAAAACTAGTGGCAGACCCCAAAGGATGGTAAAGAACTGAGCAATTAGGAGCACATGAATGGACACATTTCCAATGACTGTAATAATTATTCCTTGAATTTAATAAAACTTACATAACTTCGAATTTCATACATATTCCTCATTAATTCTCATTGTTTAATAATTTAAAATTGAGTTTCTGAGCATGTAAGTTTTCACTGAGGCTTCATAACCACTCTCGGCAATTTCCACAAGCCCACTGAAGCCTTGGCAGAGACATTATAAAGATTTATCCAATCCATCAAGCAAAAAAATAGCACACAGCAAAAAATTAACCCCTTTCACCCATTCTACCCACCCAACATCAGGAGTCACTCCACTCTCAAGTGATGCTTGTTTTAGTCTTTCCCAGTTCTCCAGCTGTAGAGGTGGGAGTGGGGCTTACATCCCATAGACTTCTTCAAGGCAGATTCTAGTCCTTGACATTGAGCCTCTGCTACCTAGCTCAAAAGAAGAATTAACAAACACAAATATAGTGTTGCATATACTAAGAAATATATTTGATATTTTTATTTTTATGGCAATACCAGCTTCATTAAAATCACAGACAAAACCTTGAATTTGTGTTCCCCAAGATAGGATATAAGTTTGCTTGTATGTTTGTTTACTCTGTATATTTAGGATTTTTGTGTGTGTGTGTGGCTTGCCCTGTAACCTGGGCTGGCCTAGATCTCATTATATAGCCCAGTTTGTCATCGAAATTTTTCTTTCTTTTCCTTTCTTTTCTTTTCTGTGTTCTTTATTATATATTGATTATTCACAATAGTGGGTTTTTTTATTATGGAATTTCTCTCTGTCTCTGTCTTCTGTCTCTCTGTCTCTTCTCTCTCTCTCTCTCTCTCTCTCCTTCTCTCTCTCTCTCTTCTCTCTCTCACACACACACACACACACACACACACACGTTCCTATTCACCCCATTACCATCATGTCTTTTCCCACTCCTGCTGATCCTCTTTCTCATACCAACCTAGCCTCCTTTGACATTCATGTCTATTTTGAAATTTTGTGACCCAACAAATTTAATCCCTACTTATAGAAGGATGCACACTGTGCTAGAAACTACACCACTAGGAAAAACACTTTCTCCCCCTACAATGATTAACTACCTATAATGCTCACAAGGAACTGAGGGCTTATGAGTTCCTCATCCTCAGGATGCTTAATGGCCTCATTTTGTATAAGCTGTGTGCTGGTAGTCAAATAGTTGTGAATTACTGGTAGTCACATAGTTGTGAATTTAATAGTGCCACAGATGCACTATGCCTGGAAGACACTGTTACCCAACATGTCACCCCATCCTTTAGGTCTTACATTTCTTCTGCAGTGTTCTCTGGGCTTCAAAGGACATCAGACATATGTTCCACTTAAGGCTGAGCTTTCCAACAGTTGTTTAGTCTTAGTTTTTGACCAAGTCAGGAGCCTTGCAGTTACTCTTGCTCCCTACAAAAAGAAGCTTCTCTGACCAAAGCTGATAGCAGCACTAATCTAAAGAGACAAACAATTATTTAGAAGGAAGTTTGATAAGTATATCATATTTATTTAGCAAAATGACATCAATAACTTCCCCACTAGGAGCTATCTCCTCCCTAGTTGTGGGATTTTGACCAGGTTTTGTAGTACCAGACAAGAATTCCCTCCTGTGGAGATCTTAATTCCATTTAGAAGCAACTGATTGTCTTTGACTTAAGAGGCTTTCCAGTTTGTAATATAGCTATTTGGGTTGCAGTGAGACCAGCAGAAGAAAGCTTTCCATCCCATGGATACAGGAACCTGCACTGGTGGTATCTTTCTCCTTTCCCTTTTGGTTTCATCTGAACCCTGCCCCAATCATATGGGATGGTGCTGCCCACATGTTAACCCTTAGTTAATCGTTTCTGGAAATTTCCTCACAGACTCACCTTTCTATTCACTTGTCAATCCAACCAAACTGGAGATCAAGATCAACCATCCTTATCTGGCAGATATGTGTGTCCTTCTAACGAACTAATGGAACCTTAGGAGGAACAGGTACTCCATAAGTCAATGGCTTAGGCCTATTGTGATTACTGTCTTAAATGAGGGATAATATGTGTGAATGAGCATTTTGCCTATGGGATCAAATTCTGAGTCCAACCAGGTGGTGTCAGACCTGAAATGAGTTATAGGACAACCAAATGGTTTCTGCTGGAGAATTATTTAATAGGGAGTATATGGTGGTTTGGATGGGAATGGACCCCCAAAGCTCATATTTTTGAATGCTTGGTCCCCAGTTAGTGTAACTGTTTAGGAAGGGTTAGGAGGTGTGACCTTGTTGGAGAAGGTACATAATGGGGTGGTCTTTGAGGATTCAAATACCCATGCCAGGCCCAATCATGTGTCTGTTTCTCTCGATGTCTGTCTCTGTGTCTTTGTGTCTCTGTGTCTGTCTCTGTTTCTGTGTCTCTGTCTGTCTCTCTCTCTCTCTTTCTGGATGTAGCCTGTAGATGTAAATGTAGATATAAAGCTCTCAGCTAATGCTTCAGCCCCATGCCTTTGTGCTCTCTGCCATGGTGATCACAGACTAACCCTCTGAAACTGTAAGCAAGTCCCCAGTGAAATGCATTGTTTTATAAGTTGCCTTTGTCATAGTGTCTCCTCCCAGCAACAGAATGGTAACTAAGACAGAATGAAAAAGTGTCTCCCAATATCTGTCTATAGAATTCAACTGTATGTAGTGTGATAATAGAAAAAATTAATTTTTAAAGTCCATTAATGACTTTGCAACATGTGTCAAGTGGTTATTTCAACAACATGGCACTGAAGTCACATGTGTCTGCAGAACTTGTACTGCTCAGAGCTGTAATTCTGCATTCTTTTTAAATTTTTGCCCCTTTCTACAGTTGATAAAGTGACTGACAGATGCCAGGTGTTCAACAGATGTCCATCTTCATGAAACTTTCTGACTTCAATAATAGCACTTGAGAGTGTGTGGCTCAGGCTACACATCCTGTTGGGAAGAAGGCTTTTGGCTTTTCTAGCACACATTCTGCAGCTTTTCAGGCAAGAGTTTGATTGGAAGTGGGTATTTGGATGGACTTAATGAGGGGAGGCAGCTGGCTAGCAGTGTTATCTGTTGAAATAAATATTATGACATCCTGGCAGTGGGTTTGCTACCCACCTCAATGTTTTATGTTCTTGAATGAAAAATACACACAGTCTTTACACTTTAATATGCCTTAAACAGCTCAATAGCTGGGCCACTGCCTAACCCCCACATGGTTATTCCCAAGTTCCACTTACTAATTCTATGTTCTATCATGGCTGCTATAGATCCAGAAGACTGCCCAGCTGGGCTGTGCTCTGGACCATGTTCTCCTGGTTCCTTCACATGGTGGCTATGCCTCTCTCTCCTGCACTATTCTCAAGCATGGTGTTTCTCCTCTCTTCTACACTCTCCCCACATGGCAAATCCCTGCCTTCCATCTCCTCCCAGTTCCAAGCCCAGGAATCCTAAAATCCTGCCTCTGTCTGCTCTGCCCAACTATTAGCTGTTAAGATCTTTATTTACCAATCAGAATCAATTGAGGGTAAGTTCCCAGAAGCTACTTGCAGATACTGTGGTGCAAACAGTATTTTAGGGAACATAATTAGCATTCATAATACAAGCAGCTACAATTATCATGCCAGCTTCTTCTAGGATGGCCAAATCAGAGTCCCATGAGCAACTCTGGAGTCAGAGAAGCACATTCATACTGCTTTCCCACTCCTCTCTACAAATCATTTTCAGACTGTTTCCAAGGATTTCAACTCCCTGGTGACTTCACACTCCCATGATTCTAGCAGGTAGAGAGATTGGCAGGTGGAAGAACTCAGGATGTAACAGAAATAAATATAGGACAGTATGGGTGGGCACAGGCAGTACCCACCACACCTGCTCAGAAGAATCAAAGGACATATTGAGCTGAAACCCTCTGCACCAGCATCATCAGGATTTGCCTCAGTCTTGTGAGTCATACTCAGGGGCTTCCCAACAGTGAAGCTGTTGGGGCTCCTAGGAAGAAGATAGAACCCAGCTGGTAAATTTGGTTGCATCTGAACTGTGTCTCTGCCTAGCCATTGGGAAAAGCTGATACTCATTCTTAATGGGCCTTCACCCAGGGCAGTTTCCCAGAGTATAAGGACCCCTCTTCTCTGCTGTGAAGGAGCACATGCCCCCTCATCAACAGTGGTCATTTTCTTTACTGACTAGCAGAGCACCATTAGACAAATATACATATTGAATATCTATATCTTTAAGAGAAAACAGTCATGAAGGTTTTGTTGTATAGCCTTTACTAGACTGTATGTGTGCACATGTACGTGCGCACACACACACACACACACACACACACACACACACACAACACACGGGGTGTGTGGAGAATGTTCAAGTAGAATTTAAGTAGTCTTTGTCATTGGCATTCATGTCTTTTTTGTGGCTTTAGAGGACCTTTTAAAATGTTCATTTGCTACTTTCTCAACCAATCTTGAAAACAAAGTTCTGTGTCATTTACCAGCTGGTGACCACTAGAATAAGCCCACTTCAAAGACATTGAGCAGGATAAGGCTGGAGACCATCCACATTAACACAGGAGTCACAGGTTAAGGCTTCTCTGGCCTCCATCACCAACATCAAGCTCTTAGCTGCCTTGTTTTCCAGAGCTGTTAACTGATTTTTTTTTCCAGAACACCCTCCAACTGTTAGGTTAGGTCTTAGCTCAAATGTCAGCTTGTCAGAGAGATTGATCCTAGCACAAGTGTACACAGCATGGCCTGCTTCATTGCCCCTCAGGGTTTCTGTTTGTTTACACAACTATTTCATCTGCCACCAAGCTTCAAGCTTGCAATGATTACAGTCATTGGGATCCAGAACATTCTCTGATATACCATAAACATATATAATTTTTTTTAGTTTTGTTGCTGGAGAGTAGGTATCTCAAGACAGGTAAAGTACCCAATTGCAGGCTGAAGAAGTTAGGAATGGTTTCTACGGGACATGAACACAGGAACACAATCTGATTGACAGGAGCCACTCAAAAGTCCAAGTAAAAGTGTGCTAAGTTCTTTCAGTAAAGTACAAAACAGTATGTATTTCAGCCTTTTTGGCACATATGATCTCTATATATCTCTTTTATAAAACAACAGAGAAAAACATCTATTGAAAATATAAAAATGGAGTTGGAATGATGGTTCAGTCATTAAGAGTGCTTCCTATTCTTGCAGAGAACCTGAATTAAGTTCCTAGCGCCTATGCTAGGTGGCTCACAGCCTCCTATAACTAAACCTCTGGGAGATCAGATACCCTTTTCTGGCCTCTCAGGGTACCTGAACTCATGTGTACACACATGTACACATACACATATATATCTAAAAGTAAAAGTGAAATCTTCAATTATGTAAAGGTATTCTTGACTGAATCTTGGTCCACAGGCATAGTTTTCTAACCTCTATGTGGAGGAACATCAACCCTTGTGACAGGGAAGCTAGCATAGGGACCCAACCAGAGCTATGGAGTAGGAACTTAACTAACAGCCAGAAGATTGTTATGTAAGGACCGATTGAGCAGAATCCAGGAGAGATGGAAGCTGAGAAGCCAGAGGCAGGAGGAGAGACACTCAACCTAGATGGCCATGGGCCGGCATTTCTACTCCACTCTAAATGCAAAGATGATACATTTGACGACTTTAAATAAGGGGAGAGGAGTGAGATAATATGCTCTATATTTTACCAAAAACCACTATGATGCTCTTTGGGGTAAAGCTTATAGTGAGAGCATAGAGGTTGTGAACCTCTGATAGGGTTGTGTGGGAGGCAGGTAAGAGATGGTGGTAGTTATGGTGATGAAAGGACATGGTCTGATTGGAGCACAGAGGGCATTATGCTCCTGGTTTTGCACCCTATTTCTTTGCATTTAACATGAATAGTTCCCTGTAGCAGTTAATATCCTCTCTATTCACATTCTATTCAAAGTTCCCAATACACTCTATTGGAGAAATCTCTAGAAAGTAGACATCAAGGTTACTTGTAGTTGTTCCATGTTAGGAATAATCTCACAACATTTAACTTCTTAACCTGTCATCCTTGCCAAGATTTTCTCTCTCAAATGGCCTCTAGTGGTATATGAGGAGTCCTGGATTTTCTGTGTTTCAGAAGGAATCAGAAAAACCAAATTGGTAATGTCCCCCTGTCCAGCACCCTTCTTTCAATGTCTGGGACCTCTTCTAAGGTCCTTATCAGCATCCCTTTCCTATCAGCATCCCTTCCCCTCTCTGCATCCCTTTCCAGTCAGCATCTCTTCCCCTCTCTGCCTAACTCCAAGTTTTTTCTTTTACCTGACAATAGCATTTTTGGGTCTTCTCCCCAATTATTATCTATTTCAGATGGTCTTATTTGGCTAGCCAGGGGTTGTTTTTTCTCCTCAATTAAAACACACATCTATTTAGAATATTTGAGTCTGAAATCCTTCCTGTTTGAAGACTTAGTATACTTGGTGCTGCTGTTAAATCTTGTTGATGGGACCCTTGGGACCTGGGGTTTGTTTGCGTGGGTTAGTAGGGGCTGGTCTTGAAAATTATACTTGCCTCTAATTCTAATCTAGTTTCCAATTCCTGCCTACCTAGGTGAGGATAGCTGCCCCTTCACACTCACACTGCTGTGGATGGACCTGTTCAGCTTCCACACCTTCCCAGACATGAAAGATATGGGACCCAGAGTAGACATCAAATTCCATAAATCACTTTTTTCCCAATCCTATAGCTAAAAAACAGTCTAAAGCACACATAAGGGTTCAGAGTGGGACTTCTTTTATCACTGACTCTCCTCTCTCTTCAAATGATCCTTAGCTATGACTATGTCCAGACCTCTCCTCTACACAAGGCTCTGTGCTATGGTTGGTCTTCTACAGTGGTTGGTCTGTCCTGTGATCAGTGTGCCTGTAACTTCTTTCCTCTGATTGGCTCCCCTGAAGCCCTACATAGTAGTAACTTCACTTAGCATTCTTCCAGTGTGGATTTGCCTGATGCTACCATGTTCCCTTTTCCTATTGGCTTTCCCATCCATGTGATTCTTTGCTCTTTTTGTTGTCATTTTCTAGGTTTCTCCCTCCTCAGCGACTGGCATCACCAGATTATGGTATCTCCTATCTGATGTGGGTAGGAAGTCCTGCCTATTGGATTCTCAACACCTAGAAAGGGAGAGATGAGAAGGAAGTCCAAGTCTGCCTCTTTCTTGACTTTCTGCTTGGAAACCTGGGGAGCAAATCACCTTGCACAGAGTCAGCAGTTAGGAGGAGAGTGAAGCCACTCACCTGTGACTGTGATGACAATGATCAAATGTCAGATTATCTTTCTGCTGCTTCTGCACATCTGTACTCCCTCTGTGCTTCAGGGTCTTTGCATAGAGCAATGCTTAATACTAAGCTGTGAACAGATGTGACAGAGCCTCATAAGTGGAATCACTGGACATTTTAAAGCTCCTAGCCTCCTGGGACAAGAAAAAGAAAGTACAGGAAGCTCCTAGGGTTGAAGCTAGAAGATTGCATAGTGTTCAAGGCCAAACCTGGGCTGTATAACTTGGAGGGATAAAGGGAAAGAGGGAGGGAGGGAAGGAGAGGAGGGAGGGATGGAATGAGGGAGGGGTAGGGAGGGAAGGAGAGAGGGAGGGAGGGAAGGAGAGAAGGAAGGAGGGAGAGGAGAGGAGAGAGAGAGAGGGAGAGAGAACTGTAGAAACTACAGAGGCCCATACCATTTCCAGTGCAGCATCTCCACAAATATCAGAAAACAGCAACAACCTCAGTGGGTTAAAAACACTTGCTATACAAGCCTGAAACCCTGGGTTCAGATAGAACCCATTCAAATGCCAGATACTGGAATGCTTTTGTAATTCCAGTGCACCTAAAGGAAACAGAGAAGCTGGGAGAAGAGAATCCCTGGAAGCTTTTGGGCCACTTAGCTTGGCTTATACCAACTGAAAAGACCCTGTCTCAAACAAGATGGAGAGGTGAGGATCAGACCTGGAATGACAATTGAGGTTCACAGAATTTGAGGAAACACTTTCTCTCTCTCTCTCTCTCTCTCTCTCTCTCTCTCTCTCTCTCTCTCTCTCTCTCACCCACACACACACACACACACACACACACACACAATTATGAACAGTACCCAAAATTGTTAGAGTGTTCTCTGAAAGTTAAGGAATGGTAGAAACTAGAGACCTTGAAGCCTTGACAGCCCAGAACTTTGCATGTGGTATAGCCATCTACAGCTCAAATCCAGAAGCTACCACCATCCCATAGATGAGAATAGTACCCAGAATAAAGTCTTTGCTGGCCAGGCAGAGGGGTGATGGGTGAGATATAAGCCTAATCATCTCCCAAAGACAGTTCTTTAGGAATCTCTTTCCATCAAGAAAGAAATCCAGTTATGTTTGCCTTTGACGAGAGGGCCCTTCATGCTGAGTACTGCCCTTACTGGGGCATTGTTTTTCATAATAGATGGAGACAGAGAGTTTGTGTTTTATTAAGCAGTGATCTAAAGCCAATTAGCAAGCAGAGTGATGAGCAGCAGCATTAGGCTGAATTGCTACATGCTACAGAGCAGACATACCCCTTGTATGCTTCATTCCACTTCATCTTCACGGGACTCAACAAGTTTGATTATTGTTTTTTTCTTTACAGAGGACCTAGAGAGGTCGACCCAGGGTTGCTAAGTATTAAATCAAGACTGGAAAGCAGGTGCTTGCAAATCTTGAGACCTGTGCAAGCTTCCAGGAGCACAGCCAAGGCTGCTTCATTCCTCAGGGAGCTGTCAAGAGTTGGAGTCTCAGCCCCTGCCTCAGTTGGCAGTTTGAGAGCTTCTGCAAGTGCCCCAGAAGAGACCCTATAAATGATTTTTGTGTCTTCTGGCTCACAAGTGGGTAATTTGGTCTCCTTCCACAATTCAGGTTTGTTTTTTGTTTTTTAATTTGAAATAACACCATCCAGCCCATGGGGAGAACTCTTTTATTACTTTTTCTAAATATAATGTGAAAAAGTGCTGACCCAGAGCTCTGCAACAGGAACAAATTGGGCAGGGTCTTTTAAAGAAGAGGCTAGATGATCATCTGAAGGTTGAAGAGAAAGGGGGCCCTCCAACAGTGTTTTCTGGATAAGCTTAAAGCCTCAGCTCAGCTTTCTTCCTGATACAACTGTCATGTTAGAGGAAGAATGGGCATTGTTCCATGACCTGTTTGAACTATTTGATGCTGATTGTAAAGAAAAGCATCTAGGCTCACATTCAAGGCTCTTCTTAAAGAATCATTTGAGTCTCCTCTGCATCAGTTAAGGGCACCAAATGCAGGGGCTTTGTATGTGCTATCTCATCCTTCCACATAGTTTGCTGGGAAAGTAGGAAATGAGTTTCTTTTTTTGCACACACACCTAGAATCTAGCAGTGAAAGGCAAATGATGGGTTCTCAGTAGTCAATAATATGCAGCTGAGTCTCCACTCCTTCAATAGAGATGATAATATATATATATAGCCTTTTAGCATGCTGTAAGAATGCCAGATTATGTATATAAAGCATTCATCACATGGCTTAGCAAATTGTAGGCAATTAATTAATGTTGTCTATGATACTGTGCCTCAGAAATAAATAGTTGCAAATGGAACTCTCATTGTTTTCCTTTGGGGAGTGAGATGGTGTGTCCTGGAACTCTGGAGAGGTCAGTCATCTGTATCACCATTTAACTTGCTTATCGATCTTAATCCACTTGCTGATGAGACCTTCTGCAGATGCTGCCCTGGGAGGTGTAATTAAAATCCAAGCAAAGTCAAACAGATGCAATAGAGACAAGAGAAGTGAGTGCTGGGGACCAAGTAGAAACAGGTTGGAGAAATAAGGGCTTGCTTATTATTATTAGTTTCCATGCCTAGACAAAAGACAGAAAACATTTTTACTCTTGGGCTGTTTTGTTCTTCTCATCCCCATGTCACAAAGGTGTGGGGGAATTAGTCAAAAGGCCCTGGAAGATGCTTTGAGACAAACATGCTTGGATCTGACATATGGGTGTGCATAGAGACAGCCCTGCTCCCAGAGACAACTTCTTGGTGAGCTCAAATACTTGGTTTTGCTCTTATATGTCTGAATTGCTATTCAGGATTATTAGATATTTTACTAGCTGCTATAATAAAATTTCCAACAGAAGTAAGAGACAAAAGACACACTTTCACGAATTTCATTGTCCACTTGGCTCTGCTGATGCTGGACCTTCAGTGAGGTAGAGGATCACTGTGGTAGAAGTAGACAAATGAAATCCAAAGTCTACCAGAGACCCATTCCTTTCAGCTTGGCCCCACCTCCTCAAGTTTCTAGAAATTTCATAAATTGCATCAACAGCTGAAGGCCAGGGATTTGGACTTGTGAAACAGGGAGCCATATTAGGTGGTAACACCCTAATACCCATTTTTTAATGGCTCTTCTCCTTCCTGTAATGGGAATGGACAGGGTCATTCTCATCCTACAGATTTGAGCTCAAGCACCCTTTGTCCTCATACTCTCTTTTTGTCTTCTCTCTTAGAACTAGCTCTTCTCTCTAGTGAGTGCCCATCGCTCCATGAATGGATGACACATCAATACCAGTGATGGTTCATTGGCAGACAGTCAATTATAATCCACTCACCCTTCTCCTGCTCAGAGCATTCTGCTTATATTTGGAACAACTTGCCTCGCCCAATCTCAGCTCATGTAGTTTGGGTCGAATTGATTCTGCACTGTTGTCAATGCCATATGTCATCAGAATTAGTTAGACTCTCTACTTCACAGTGATGGGGATTGGTTCCTATATGGGCAGGTGATACAGAAACCCATAGGGTAGGTTACAGACTTTTGCTTGAAATATTGGCTCATTCAGATGAGTCACAAGAAATTGTGATCCCACACAACCAGTTTCAATAGAAGCAGAAAGAGACAGGAAGTGGATTCTAGGCCTTCCTATGTTCTCTTAGCATCCATGTAGCTAGTCCTGTGGTTTGAGGCTGTATCATTATTTTTCCCCTGTGTATGGCACTACTGTATTTGTCTACTGGTATGAATTTAGACTCTGCCACTTGCAGAGGGAATGCTCAACCAATGACCTTGATCCATGGCAGGTACCCAAAATGTGAGTAAGGATGGAGTCTAGAAAGACAGACAACTGCATTCCCTTCCTCAGAGCCAAGACTTTCATGCCTTTCCTTCTGCTCATCATGTGTTCACTGGGTACGTCTGTGTGGCAAGTGCCCATCCTCTGTGCTGTTTGCCTTGCTAGACACTTTGCTCCCTTTCTGCCTTAGCTCTCCCAATGTCTGGGAAATTTCTTCAGAGGATTAATATAAAACTTATACTTTATATGATGTATCCTCACCCCAACTCCCTTTTGCACACACATGCATGTGTGTGTGTGTGGTATATGCAAGAGTATTGTGTATATGTGTAAATGTGTGTGCATATATGTGTATGGTATATATGTATGCATGTGTGTATATATGTTGTGTGTGTATGTGTATGGTGTACATGCATATGTGTGTTTGTATATGTACATGAGTGATGTGTGTCTATTTACATGTGAGATGATATGTATGTATTTGGAATATGTGTGTGCCTGTGTGTGTGTATGTGTGTGTGGTATGCATGTATGGTATGTGCTATATGTGTGTATATATGTGGTGTGTGTATTGCATGTGTATGTGTGCATGCCATATGTGTATTTGTTTGAAGGTGTATGTGGGGTGAGTGTGTGTGTGTGTGTGTCAGAGAAGTTGTCTTTTGGCCATTCCTTACAATTGGAGGGAAGACTAGTGTGAGAGTATGCATCTGAAACTTGCTCACTATGCCCAACATTAAGTACCTCCTGATTGTCAATTGTCGTATGTCCTTCTGACAACCAATTCACTGGTGGTCAAATAACAGGATGACATTCTGAGTAATGGGAACTCTGAGAGTCTCCTCTGCATTTGTGCCCTTCAGATTATGGTTTCTATGTGCCTAGAACATGCTGGCTGTGGCTTCCAGGTAGTGTTAGGTCGGCACCACTCTGGGGTGAGCAACAAGACTTCAAGCAGCTCCTCAGGGAGTCAGAGAACATGAGTGGGTCCTATCTGCCAGACAGAAGCTGTTATCTACAAATTGGATGGTGATGTCTTTTTCCACTGCTGATTTTATAGGAAACCTAGAAGCCTTCTAAGAGGGTCACTAGCTGAACATACCTCATAATTCTGGCAAGACCTGAATCTGAATTCCAGGATCTGGACCCCTGACAAGGGTCCTCATACATTATCATTTGACGGTGACAAAATAATGACAAGGTCAGCAGAAGTCTACAACCAGGTTAAGAGTAGAGAATGCTGAACCTCCACAGTACTCAGACATGTTCTAAAGGGGCAGGCCAAGCTGCTACTCTCTCATGCCAGCAGCTCTCTTGGGCCTATTCTCAGGCCCACTAGAGCAGACACTTGAGATCCACAGCAAGCGTCCCTCTCTTCCGTTTCTCGAGGGCATGGCTATACTCCTCATAGCCTTAAGTGGGATTGAACACCAGAGAGAGGTTGGAGAGATTACAGAACTAACCCTCTCTCTCATCTGGAAGATGCTGCTTTCAGCACATTTGGTCAAATGCAAATTAAATATATCCCAAATAAAAATCACATCTGCACTGAGCCTGTCATTGTATTATCCTCTAAGCAATATAGTATAACCTCCACTCACACCGTGTTTGTACCATGACTGGATTCTCAATAAGTCAAGATTACTTACAAACAAAAGAGTAGGGACAGAACTGGGACTCAGTGATAGCGCACTTGTCTACAATACAGAGATCCCTGGCTTCTAACCCCAGCCATGAAAACAATAAAACTAAAAGAAAATCAGCCCCAAGCTAAGAGGGTGGGGTAGGGTAAATGGAAATGCTGTTCCTTTCTGTATAAGGAGAAAGTTGCAACCTCAGAGGTGTTTTGTCCGTGTATCATGACATGAAGGGGTGCTCTGAAACCAATTCCCAGTCATTAGTGAGGAGAAGGGATTCTGGATTAGCATTTGACTGTACTGGATCGCCTGTCTCTGGATCACTTGCTGTGAGCAGTGAGTTATCCTGTTTTGCCGCCTGGTGGCTATTTGTGGTATATTCTTATTAATTTTCAAGAAATGCTGAAGTGGTACTATGACAAAATCCAGTTTCCTCCAGGTCTGTGGGAGGCTTGATTCTAGCATCCCCACATTCCCTCACATCCCCAACACAACACACACTCACAGATACAGTCAAACACATATCTGCATGCCAATCACCTCTCCTCTTTTTCCTTAAGCTGGATGTGTTCATTTTCCTAACATTAAATTCTCTGGGCTTTTCTATGAGTACTTAGGGGTGTGGCTCATAGACCAGTGGGTGGGATGTGTTTATGGTGGCTCACCTAGTTGAGATGCTAGAACTGGAATACACAGTGGGCATTATCACCAAAGTGAGTTTGTTTTAAGCTTTGGTGACAGGATTTGAACCTAGAACCTTGCACATATTAAGCAAAAAGTACTCAGCTCTCAATCAGATATCTTAGACTATTCACTATCCTTCAGAGTTAAACTAGTCTCAGTAGCTTTAGATCAAGGATGGACAAGTGAATAGGTCAGGGTAGGTGCTTCTCCCAGGCTTTCTCTTGACATAATTAATCTTCTAATCTCAGGTGACACTATGTCCTTAACTGTAGGACCTTGAAAGGATGATTTGGTCTCCCCGGTAGAGCACTGGTTTTGAGATAGCCAGAGACCCAACAGGTGTCCATTGCCTGTGTAGGGCCGGCACATATCTCGCCACGCCCCTGGATTCTAGACCCCTAACACACGGTCTACATCTCCATTAACCTGCACCTTGCAGTCATGTTTGGCTATGCAGCCCCTCCCAAAGGGCATTCATACAGGTTCAGTCTCCAGAGACTTCCATATTAATGAGTTACCTAAAGGCCAGAGGCATAGCTAAATTAAGTGGCCCTCCTCTTTTCCCTCTCCCTATTTAAGTCAGGCCCACTCTGACTTAAAAAGGGTGTGCACATCTAGACCATCTGTCACACACCATGAACAATAAAGTTTTGGAAACTCACGGAGTTCTTCGTGTTATTGGGGCCTGCCATGGTGGAAAGCTTCCCTGTGTTTCAACCACAGGACCGCACTTAACTCCCCATTGTCCCCTATGGCTATAGTACAGAATCTCTCAATCAAGGCAATGGGAGCTGAGATTTGTTCCTCACACTTACTATCTTTTGAGTGCTCACTCCAATTAATCCAGTGCAGTCTTCATTCAGCAACATTGCCCAGGTGATGAGTACGTATCACCACTGTGTGGGGAAAGCTGCAACCTCTATGAGAAGAAAGAACAAGACTGGAGAGAGAGAATCAGTCAGGGACCTCCTGCTTTATTCCTAGATCAAATGTACAGCCGAGGTCAAGGAAGAGTAGGTCTGAGTGAGACTGTATTGCTGAGCACACTTCCATCCTAGCAGCCTTCTATTTTCTCTGTGTGTGTCCCTGAGTGGTGGAACCTAGAGTTAGAGTCTTCTGTACATTGCTATGACATGGCTTTGAGTTCCTACAAGTCCATGAGAGAAGACTTGTATTCTGTGTCCAAATGCATGTGTGTATTGGAAAAACAACAAAACAAAGGAGGAAAGGAATGGTGAAAATGAAAGGAAGGAAGGAAGGAAAGGAAGGAAAGGAAGGAAGGAAGGAAGGAAGGAAGGAAGGAAGGAGAAGAAGGAAGGAAGAGAAGAAGGAAGGAAGGAAGAGAGAAGGAAGGAAGGGAGAAGGGAAAAGGAGGAGGAGGAGAGGGGCTGGCAAGATGGCTAGTGGTTAAGAGCACTTATTCCTCTTTTAGAGGACCAGGTTCAGTTCCTAGTACCCACTAGCAGCTTCTGTCCTTCTACAACTCCAGTTTGGACCTCGTTTAGCCTTTATGGGGCACTGGGCACACATGGTATACACCACACACACACACACACACACACACAGAGGCAAAACACTCACACACATAAACAAAATAAATATATATCTTTAAAAGGTGCATCTGCACATCTTGGAAATTCCACACCATTTGGGATAAGCACTTTCCAGTGGAGAAGTGCTAGCTTAGGAACAGGACTGATGCTCAGTAACCGTCTAAGTAAATTCATCCAGGAGGGATCTAGTGGGTAAAGTGTAACTAATGAAATTAAATTTGAGGAAGAAAGATGAGCTCTGCTAATGATTAATGTTCAGCTTAATAGATCAGTGGGATATGCTGGGTAGAGAAGCTGCCTGGAGGTTCTGGTCCAGTGCCCACGCAGAGGGAGAACAAAGGGGGAAATACTCCCGCTCCTACCCCCACTAACTGCAGCTTTTCTCTGGGGAAATACAGTTATTAATTGCTCTGAAATGTCAGCAGCTTCACTTCAAAGTAGCTGCTCCCTCAAAGATGATTTCTAATGGGAATGTTTGCTCTTCCATGTGAAATTGTATTCGGAGGAGAGGGGACAGCAGCACCCAGCACCTTTCCTACATACCTACTTATTACCATGGAGAGGTCACCCCACTCAACAATTGTAATGGAGGTGCTATGATTCCTACCCGTGCTTTCAAGGATGTTAGACACATGAAGGCATAGACAAGCATGGAGGATTAAGAAGCTCACTTTTGGGAAGCCTACAGGAGAGAAGGTAGAGCATAGAAGTTTTTAGCAGCAGTAATACCTGTAGGCCGAAAGGAGCAGGAACCCTCCAGAGACTGGCTCCAGGTTCAGAGCACTGAAGTGGGACTGGGTGTGTGTGGCTGCTCTTTACTTTTCCAAGCGCACTTCCTCATTAGGAAAGGGCCACTTCCCTGAGGACATATAGCCTCCTCCCTCCATTCCTTTTATGAAGCACCAGGGCCTGTATCTGCTTACACAGTTAGGCTGCAGGCCTGAACAAGCTGTCTGGAAAGTGGACAGCTGGTAGAGAACTGGGAGCAAGCAGGCCCAACGGCTTGGCAGTGGGGAGGTGGCTTCTCCCCGAGGGGTAGATATCTACACTACAGCCAAATAATACCCCTATTTTTTACTTTGTCCCATTTAACTCGGCAGTCTTTAAAATAATGTAATCTCTAGGACTCAGTGGCTTCCCCCAAATCCTATTGACCTGTGAGTTGGATAAGAATTGATCTCATTTGTGTCTGAATGAATGAATGTTGTCTGTGCAAGCACAGACTTCAGGGCCAGGCTGGATTCCAGCATCATAAAAGCAGATGCCTGTGCCTTGTAGTTACAGACTGTCACAAAAGCCAGCCCCTCTCATAGTCTGTAAGGGCTCTGGGGAATGAGAGAGCAGATGCCACAAGTCTGCCTCAGTATTTGTTGTCCACGAACCTTATGACCTTGCTGGAGTGCGTCTGATCAGCTTTTCCCCTGTGACTAAATATTTGGTCATGGCAGCAAGAGAGAATTTCATCAGTGGACAGCTCTATTTCTAAGGTTCAGGTTTTTGTTTTCTCTCCCATGAGAGAGCCACTCTGGCAGCTCACAGCATCTCTCACTGACAGCCACCCATGCATAACATTAAGCAGGTGTTGGACTCTTTCTGCAAGGCAGGAGATGCAATGAAAGGACCTGAGTGAGGCTGTGCTCCTTCCATTCTAGGCTGTTTCTGTATTCCTGAGGTCTATTTATGTGATACTTGCATGCTTCCCATGGAAGAGGGGTGTGTGTGTGTGTGTGTGTGTGGTGTGTGTGTTTGCTTATGTACTGGTTTCACATCACACCCATCCATCACACACCCCTTCTTCCACTTGGTGAGCCAATTCATTCATTCAGATTCCCCTCTTTATCCTTCTTCTTGCCTTTCTCTCTCCCTCATTCCCTCCCTCTATTCCCCCCTTCCTCCCTTCCCTTCTTGGTCTCTTGAAGAGATGGAAGAATGGATTTGGCTAAATGAGAGGTAGAGACAGACACTGGCCCAGAGTACCTCTGCTGTAGAGGGTCCCGTGGACTCAAGGATGAGCAGAAACGGTGAAGAAGAAAAGAGACCCAACATGAAGAGTTTCATGGTCTTCCAAAGAAAAGAAGGACTCCACTACTCCACTGGACAGTCAACTCCACAGAAGCCTTGTGGTGGGGGATTGCTGGTTTGTTTAGTTTGGTTTGTTTCTGTAGTTGTTGTTGTTAATAGGATTTTATAAATTAGTCTAGGCTGACTTGAACTAAAAATTCTCAGACCTCTACCTCTTAAATAAAGTGAGTGCAGATCTGTGGCATCACAAGTAACTCACAGAAAACATTTAACCAAGACCAAGGAAACCTTTTTCCATAAAGACCAGCAGGAAGGCTACCTTTGATGTACTTTTTATTTCAAATTTAATCAATATTTTTAACATCTATCTTAATGGGTACATGTGAGTTTTAAGATTCAGACTTCCTGGATTAAAATCTATCATATTGAGTCTAGAGAGATGGCTCAGTTGTTGACAACATTGGATGCTCACAACCACCTGCCACTCCAGTCTTAAGGGATCTACCACTGTTTTCTGACATCTTCAGTACTGGATACATGTGGTTTACAGATATTTATGTAGGCAAAACATCCATGCAAATAAAATTTAAAGCTGACATCTAACATATCTCATCTTTAAATATCCAGAACATGTAAATTTGACCTATCATGAGGCAACATTGATTTCTGAAGGTCCAGAACAACCAAAGTAAGCATAACAGTAAGCAAATAAGATGAACTGCAGCCTAAAAATCAGTATAGAGATGTAGACATAAACTGTTACTTGCTGAAGCAAGATTCGTGGCATTAAAAGGGAAGGAAAGAGGGGGAAGAAGGAAAAAATGAAAGAAGAAAGGAAGGAAGGAAGGAGGAAGGAAGGAAGGAAGGAAGGAAGGAAGGAAAGGAAGGAAGGAAGGAAGGAGGAAGCCAAGCCTGGTGGTGCACATCTGTGATTCAGAATTCCAGCATTCTGGAGAATGAAGCAGGAGGATCACAAGTTAGTGTGGGACTACTCTGGCTACATAGTAAGATTTTTTTGTTTTATAAATAAATACATTGTAAATAACTAATCAAGTAAATAAATAAACAAACACTCTACATTAGGCCTTGCTCCTCTTGCCTACACTGGCTAAGCCCAGTAGTTAGACTTATCCACATATTCCATTGATTACTGAATCATCTGAATATAACAGTGTTGGAAACAGAAACAAAAGTTAGGATGTTCAATCTGCATTGCTCAAACTCATAATTCAATATGCAGGAGTACAAGTATGATGAGAGAAAATTCTGGTCTATTCCTGTTTAGTAATTTTCATTTAAATGGAAGTCCCTACAATGCTAATTTACATGAGCAACTCCCACTTGACAGGGAAGGAAAACTGAGGCCCTGACATCCTAAGGTGATCTGACTAGACATGGTCATAGATTCTTGTGTTAATGTCCCTGCCTCTTTAAGAAGATGAAAGGAACTGTGCAGCAGGGATGCGGGGAAGGAGGCTGCTTCAGAGGAGGTGGACAGCTATTTGCACAAAGTTCCTTGAAAGAAAGGTCAGTAGAGCATAGTGTAAACTCCAGGGAATTCTGTGTTCAAATTGATTCAACAGCTAGCACAAGTCAGAAGGGAAGGGAGCTGGAAGCTGGTGACTACAGTGTAGACAGAAATTACATGGCTTCTGAAAATAAGTTGTGTTGGTATAAAGGATCTTGTTTATGAATGAAACTGATTGTATTTTCCCTTTGGCCACTTGTGGGTTTTATCCTGGTAAGAAGAGTCTCAGCTCATAGGACCCCAGTGTCCCTCATTATAATACAGACAAGGTCCTAGCTCACACAATCTCAGCTTCCCTTAAGTAGCTGCTTGCTTAGTGGCTGTTTTTATTCAAGGTCTGATTCGGGGGTGGGTAGAGAGGATCAGCAAGTAGTGGGAAGGTCATGTACAAGGAGAGTGTGTATGTGACTTACTGGTTTTGCATGATGTCTTGTAAGCTGTATGCAATCTGACAGTGGCTGTGTCTTTTGACCCTGCTGTGTCTTTTAGTGATGTCTACTTTTGCAATATGTATCCATTCCCCTATGAACTGCAAACTGAACTAACTGGTGTAGATTCTGTCTGTAACCAGAGCCAGAGGTAGAGACTTTATGAAAGTAGAACTCTTTACAGACATTATAATTAAGCTGAGAGCTGGAACACTGTGAACATCTTTGTGAAAATTTACTAACAACAAGGATGTAAAGAATCAATGGTTGTGGCTAGGCCTTCAGGCTCAGCAAGTGGAGACTGAAGTTATCAACCCATGCCTCTGGTCAGCTCTGGTAAGCAGCAGAAGGTTTGGGGTTCTGCTGTCCAAGGAGTCAGGAGGGCCAAATCTTTGTTTTGTGGTAGTTGAAGAGTGATGGCCAACATCCTGTATTTTGCTGTCTTATATCCCTTGGGACACAAGGGGACTCTGAAAAATACAAACAAAGGCAGCTGACAATTTTGCCAGGAAGCAAAAAATGCTTCATCTAGCACCCTGAAAACCATTCATTCTGGAGGTATGGCTTAGTGGTGTAGCAATTACCTAGACTCCCCCAGTGAGTGGTTATAGGGTGTGTGCTTAACACTTCTGAGTCTACAGTTCTATATTAGTCACTTTTCTGTTGCCATGATCAAATGCCCCAACAAAAGCAACTTAAGAAAAAAAAAAACTTATTTTGGTCTCTGTGTCAAAGAAATATAGTCCATCTTGGTGAAGAATTCATGGCAATAGTCAAGAAAAGCATGGTGGCACAAATAGGAAGTTGACTGATCACATTTCATCTCCACACAGGAAGCAGAGAGTTAACAGAAAGTGGGACCAAGTCATAAAGCCCACCCCTTAGTGACATAGTACCTCCAGTAAGGCTTCACCTCCTAAATGCTCCATAACCTTGTCAAACAGTACCTGAGAATTAAGTGTTCAAATACACCATCATGTGAGGGACCCATCCCATTCAAACCAGCACAGGTTCTATCCCCAGCCCTGCATGAAAACACTTAATGCATACCACAGCACCTTTCTCTCTTGGTACTGACTGGGCATTTGTATGTGTGACAGATCTGTTCCTAGGGACATCTCAGTCAAAGGTAGACAAAAGCAAATACTCAGTGCTGACATCCTCATTCACTGTTTGCTCTATGGGGTTTAACCAGTCTCAACTAAATTCTTTCACCTGGTTAACAGGTATCCTTATAAATCAAATGCTACACAAATGAATTTTCCCAGCAGAACACATAGAAATCAATCCTAAATGACTACTTTAAAAAAAAAAAAAATAGTTGCCGGGCAGTGGTGGCGCACGCCTTTAATCCCAGCACTTGGGAGGCAGAGGCAGGTGGATTTCTGAGTTCGAGGCCAGGCCTGGTCTACAGAGTGAGTTCCAGGACAGCCAGGGCTACACAGAGAAACCCTGTCTCGAAAAACCAAATTAAAAAAAAAAATAGCCCCTCTTACTGTTTGCTAGATGAAGGTGGGCTGAGCAGGTAGAATAAGTTCTGCTGTGACATCTGGCATGGCACTCAGAAATGACAGCTCACTCTGTTGGTTTGCTGGTTTGGGCACAAAAGTAAAGAGACTCTGCTGCTTACCTTAGGTGTAGATATCTGAACAGATTTAATTCATAGTTTTGGTAGTACTGAGGATGGTACTCAGGGTCTTGAGCATGTTATGTAACTGCTTCACTATTAAGCCACATCCCCATCTCCTCACTGGGGGATTGTAAGTGCTCTACCTCTGAGCCATGTCCTTTGCTCTTTACTAGTAGATTTTAAGCAAACCATTAAGTCCTACTGCTTAAATACATTGTATCATAGGCAAGCAATGTACCTCCTTGCCATGCTCTGAACTCTTTAGCCAATACATTTTTAAAAAGGAATTTTCTAGAAATATATGGGTATCCTATTCATACTTCTCTGTGGAGAAAGGTAATTTCAATGAGATTTCAAGACTCAGGCTGTTACCATCCACATCAACACTTGCTGCACTCCAGGCAACACATGTGTGTTGAAGTATATGAAGATAATGTGGGATTTGGTCCTTTAGCTTTGCACTTTGGAGATGAGTATGCTGGGTGGTACCACTGTACTCCACTGATCTGCTGCACAGTTGTCTGAGAGCAGAGCCCATAGTTTTACATAATGCACCACAATTTTGTGTAAATGCAGTAACCAGTACTGTTTCTCTGTAAGGAAGGGATCTCGGTATAGTACTTCCCACTACCTGACTCTGCCTTTAATAATTGCAATCTCTGAAAAGCAAGCTATCATAGCCCATCTGAAAGGGCTTGAAACACACACAGCCTTGATATCTGTAAGAAAAAAATGTAAGTGATGGGTATTAAATGGTAGCTATTTGAGGAAATAATAAAAAATATTTTTAGCAGTGAAAAGATGGTGATTGCCCAAGTCTCTACGGCTAAGACTCTATCAGCCTTTCCATTATGAAAGCATTTATAACTTGCACATGAAAATGTCCTGCAGCAGAAACCAGGTGCAGGAGCTCTCTGTCCAGAGAGAGGGACTTAGGCAGATTTGGTCATGTCAGTTTGAGGGTTGTAAAGGAAAATCATCCTAAATATGCAGGTAGATCTGGTGTTGGGAGAATTCACCCAATGTAGCAGGCAAAGTAATCTAATAATGAAGGAAGTGGGGTGTTTCGATCAGAAAACCTGTCTGGTAGGTAGTGTTGCAGGTGACTCAGATCCCAGAGATAATGAAACTTGGGATTTTTCCCATTAATTGCTGAAGATGACCATTAGTGTGCCTTCTCTCCAGGACTTGAGCGACCTGGAACACACAGGGCTAAGGCAGTTCTTCAAACTGATCTGTGAAGGTGGTTGAGGATGCTATGCCTCTAATGTAAACATAGCTCAAGAACAAGTCTAGAAATCTCTTTGATAAGACCATTAGCAATGTTGATAGGACCTTGATGTCTTTCTGATAGAGCCATTGATTCATGCAGTGGAGGTAGACACCAATCACAAGGAGTATTCATCTCAAAGACTGGAAGGGGATGTTCCAAGCTACTAAGGCAAAACAACCTTGATGCTTTCAAGGAATGTTCATATGCAAGTGGTCTTTAGCTTGGATTCTCTGGGAATCTCTGGAGTTGGGACAACAGAACCAGGTTTAAAATACTCTATTTCCCTGTGGGAAATTTGGGGGTGGGGGGGGAACAGAAATAAAAGAATAAGGAATACTAGCACTGAGACTGCAGTTGTGTGTGTGTGTGTTGTGTGTAAGTGTGTGTGTGTACTTGCATGTATGTGTACATTTATATATTACATCCTGACCACAGTTTTCTCTCCATCCTCTCCTCCCAGTCTCCACCCCACCTCACCCCCCCCCAACTCCCATCCACTCCTCCTCAGTTTCTCTTTAGAAAAAGTCAGGCATCCCATGGATATTAGCCAACCATAGCTTAGCAAGTTGCAATAAGACCAGGCACCTCCTCTTTTACTAAGGCTAGACAGGGCACCCAGTAGGAGAAAATGGTCCCAAAGCCAGACAAGTGAGTCAGAAACTGGCCCTGCCCAAACTGTTTGGAGTTCCACAAGAAGGCCGAGCTACACATCTATAACATATGTGTGTTAGGTCAGTCCCATGCAGGATGCCTGGGTTTGGATTCAGTCTCTGTGAGCCCCTATAAGCCAAGATTGGTTGATTCTGTGGATTTTATTGTGGTGTTCTTAATCCCTCTGACTCCTACAATTCTTTCTCACCCTCTTCTGTAGGATTCGCCAAGCTTTAATGTTTGACTCTAATGTCTCTGCATCTGTTTATATTAGTTGCTGGATAAAGCCTCTCTGCCAACAATTGGTCTAGGCAGCAATCTATGAGTATAGCAAAATATCATTAAGAATCATTTCACTTAGCTGGGCGTTGGTGCGCATGCCTTTAATCCCAGCACTTGGGAGGCAGAGGCAGGCGGATTTCTGAGTTCGAGGCCAGCCTGGTCTACAGAGTGAGTTCCAGAACAGCCTGGACTACACAGAGAAACCCTGTCTCAAAAACTAAAAAAAAAAAAAAAAAGAATCATTTCACTGACTTTTATTTATTTATTTTTTGTCATATTCACTTCTATCCTAGGTATCTGGGCTATCCAGTCTCTGGGTGCTGGTCCTCTAGGCAATGTTAGCGGTAGATTCCCTCTCACAGCATGGGTCTCAAGATGGACCAATCATTGGTTGGCCAGTCCCACAATTTTGGTGCCACATTTACCCCAGCACATCTTGCAGGCAGGACAAATTGTAGGCTAAAGGTTTTGAAGCTAGGATGGTGTCCCAATCCCTCCACGGGAAATCTTCCCAGGTTACAGGAGATGGCTGGTTCAGACTTTATATTCCCAATTGCTAGGTCCTAGCTAGGCTTACCCTCATAGATTTCTGGGCGTTTCCATTGTCCTAGGTTTCTAGCTTGTCCCAGAAAAGGCCCCCAGTTCCAGTTGTATCTCCCAATAATCCCTCATTTTCTCTTGCCCCAAACAGATCTCTCCTGTTCTCATCCCCACTTCCTCTAGACCCCTTACCTCATCCACCTATGAGGTCTATTTTATTTCCCCTTCACAGTGAAATTCGTGTGTCCTCCCTAAGCCCTCCTTGTTACTTAGCTTCTTTGAGTCTGTGGATTATAGCACGGTTATTCTTTACTTCACTGCTAATATCTACTTATAGGTGAGAATATCGCATGTTTGTCTTGGTTACCTCACTGAGGACTATCTTTTTATTTCCAAACATTTGCTTGGAAATTTCATGATGCCATTATTTTTGCCAGCTGAGTAATACTCATTGTGTAAATGTACCACATTTTCTTATCCATTCTTAGGTTGAGAGGCCTCTGGATTGTTTCAGTTACTGGATATTATGAATAAAGTGCTGAGCACATAGCTGAGCAGGTGTCCTTGAGGTATGGTGGAACATCCGTTGTGTACATGCCCAGAAGTGATTTAACTGGGTCTTGAGATAGAACTGTTCCCAATTTTCTGAGAAACTGCCATATTGATTTCTGAAGCAACTATACAAGGTTTGCACTGTCATCAGCAATAGAGGAGTGTTCCTCTTGCTCCAAATCTTTGCCAGTGTGAGCTGTCACTTGCATTTTTGATCTTATCCACTCTGACAGGTGTAAGATGGAATCTCAAAGTCATTTTGATTTGCATTTCCCAGATGGCTAAGGATGTTGAACATTTCTTTGAGTGATTCTCTGCCCTTTGGGGTTCCTCTGGTGAGAATTTTCTGTATAGGTCTGTACTTCATTTTTTTAAAGTAGGAGTATTTGGTCTGTTGATGTCTAGCTTCATGAGTTCTTTATATATTCTGGATATCAGCCTTCTGTTAGATGCGGGATTGGTGAAGATATTTTCCCATTTTGTAGGTTGCCATTTTATTCTATTGACAGCATCCTCTTTGCCTTACAGAAGCTTTTCAGTTTCATGAGGTCCAATTTATTAATTCCTAATCTTAGTCCCCGTACTATTGGTGTTCTGTTTAGGAAGTTGTCTCCTGTACCAATGCATTCAAGGCTATTCCTACACTTGCTCTTCTATCAAGTTTAGCGTATCTGGTTTTATGTTGAGATCTTTGATCCGCATAGATGTGATCTTTGTGCAGGGTGATAAATATGGATCATTTGTGTTCTTCTACATGCCAACATCCAATTAGACCAGCATCATTGGTTGAAAAGCATTCCTTTTTTCATTGTACAATTTTGGCTTCTTATAAAATATCAAGTGTTCATTGGTATGTGGATTTACTTCTGCATCTTTGATTCAACTTCAAAGTTTCTACATTTTGATTTATTCATCTGGTATTATGTTAGGTACAGGTTCTTTAAAATTTAAAATTAACTCCATAAATGAATTCCTGATTCCCCCTATGTGTGTTGAAATACTACGTTACTGGACACATTACAGTGCTTTTTAAAATTATGAAAATCCATTGATGAGAGTATTCACACATACATATTTTTATATCTTTCATTATTTTCTTAAAGTGCCTCCTGAAAGCTTCCAAAAGCAACTGTGTTGAAAGATGAAGCTATTACAAGTTATTCAATTGTTTATGCAAAGTCAGAGATTGACTTCACCCTTTACTCCTTCTGCTCTGTCCTATAAGTAAAGCTGATGTTCTCAGTAATCTGGTATAGATGCTGCCTCTCTTTCTGTTGTTGGAGGGAGAATATCAAAATAACACTCACTCTTTGTTTGTTTGTTTTTTAACCCTTACTGTGTGCCTGATAATAAATTAACTATTTTCCTATTTTCTTTTGTGTGACTTTATACAATCATATAAGAAGAACGTTATTTTTCCCTAGGTAACAGTATTTCTTCACAACTTTTTTGTCCCTGTTTTTCTGTTTCCTGAAGTCGAGGCACATGTACTCATCTTGCTCATCATCATCCTTTGGCATGTCCAGTAGCTAGTCTACTGTGATATGAACAGATACTCTCCAGAGGCTTTACATCTGTTTGAGCTATTTCTCCTCATCTCCTTCTTACACCACACTCTCTAAGGAAGAAAGCACACCATAGTTAGCAACTGATCCCAGAATGACAAGATCGGTGGGGCATACCTGTGCTAATATCTAAAATTATACTCTGGAACCAAGCCAGCAAAGCTAACCATGTCGACACTTGATTGAGATGTAAATGTATGTTATTGTAAGCCATGAGTTTTACATGATGCATGTCTCACACTGTAACTGAATCTTCATTTGTCAGATAAGGAATATGAAATTCAGAAAGATTAACATTCTTACCAAGGTCATACAAAAGAAAATAAAAGAACTCTACCTCCTCAGTCCTGCTTTCATTTTGGAAACTGTACAAAGCAACCAGCACTTTTGAGCAGTGAGGGCTATATAGCTATACTACCATCACTTTCTATATGCTGGCTGGAGATTGGGGGTCTGGAACAGAAAGCCCATTTCATTCTAAGTAGCTGTGATAGTTTGAATTAAGAATTGTCCTCATAGGCTCATGTATTAGAATACTTGGTGCGAGTTGATGGAACTATTTGAGAAGAATTAGAAGCTGTGGACCTCATTGGAGGAAATGTGTCACTGGAGCAGAGGGCTTTGAGGTTTCTCTGACTATTCGCCATGCTCTTCTCTCTTTGCCTCCTATTTGCTGATCAAGATGTGAGTGCTCAGCTGTTCCTGCTGCCATGCCTTCATTCGGTCATCACAGATTCTAACCCTCTGAAACTGTAAGCCCAATTAAATGCTTTCTTTTGAAAGCTTCCTTTGTCTTGGTGTTAATCACAACAACTGAAAAGTAACTAAGGCAGTAGTTGTCTGTTATCACAGGTATCAGCAGAGTTGGGCAGAGTCTAGGGAAAGCATCCTGTGAAGAGCCTACAGGAGAAACTTATCATGAGAATGGATTTATCTAGAATTTGAAAAATTGACATCACATGTTGACACACCACATGCACTCATAATTCATATTTGTGAGCATGAGCTGTTGAGTCCTTCTGCTCAATCACCCACAGCATTCCGACTTAGGCAAGTGACAGGATCTCTTTATCTCAATTCTTTCTCTAGAAAATGAGTTGACAAGAATGTTCTCTTTATTCAAATGATGTCCTGTTTAGATAAAATAATGTCCATAAATGCATAGAAGACTATTTAGTGGACAGTAAGCCCTCAGTAAATATTAAATCATTTCCAGTTTTATTTTCTATCACTGTATCCATGTAGCTCTGGTGTGAGGCATGGCTACCTATTTAACTTTTTCCACTATACTGCTAAACAAAGTAACAATCCTGTGGCTGAGACATCAGATACTCTGGACTCTAAGCTATGGCTGCTTTAAATTATATAATTTTGGTCACTAGTGTGGTTAGACAGTCATCAGTTGGTACAATAGAGTCTGACTCTCCTGGCTTGCGTTTACATTGTTGTGATCATGACTAAAATCAATTTGGGGAGGAAAAGGTTTGTTTAGCTTACACTTTCAAGTTCATCACTAAGAGAAGTCAGGGCAGTAACACAAGGCAGAAACCTGGAAGCAGGAGCTGAAGTAGAGGCCATGGAGGAGTGCTGCTTACTAACTTGCTTGTGTTGGTTTGCTCAATTTGATTTTTTTTATACCACTCAGGGCCACCATCCCAGGGATGGCACCACTCACAGTGATCTGGGCCATCGACATCAGTCATTAATCAAGAAAATGTCCTATGAGCAATCTGATGGAGGCATTTTTTTAATTGAGAGTCCTCTTCCCATAAAATTCTAGCTTGTGTTGAGTTATAAACTAACCAGAACAGGGACTTTGACAAACCAAAATATATATGAAGTCACATTAACTCTATCTTCAGTACTGACTATGTCAAAAACATCTGATTATGATCACAGTGTAATGTTGGTGTACATTATGAATTGTACCTGATGGGACTACAGACTCTCTGTTTTGGTATGTGTCTGTCTGTCTGTCTGTCTGTCTCTGTCCTGTCTTATCTCTCTTATCAGAGTATTATTATGTGGCCTACACAGACCTCAAACTTGTGATCTTTCTGCCTTAGCCTCATGAGTGCCAGGATTATAGGCTTGCACTTCCAAACCTAGCTGCTCTAAAATTCTTTCTTTTAAAAATATTTTATCTATCTATCTATCTATCTATCTATCTATCTATCATCTATCATCTATCATCTTTCTGTGTGTATGTGTGTATGTGTTTGTGTGTGTGTGTGCACATATGTGTGCCTGTCATGTATGTGCAATGTCCTTGGGATACAGAAATTGGGTGGCATATCCCTTGTAGCTAGAGCTACAGGCAGTGTGAGCAACCCAATGTGGGTCCTCTAGAATAGATGGAAGAGTTCATAATCATTTATCCATTTCTCTATCTCTACACTTTTAAAAGCTCCCATGGCCTGGACTCACATATGAGAATGTATCCCAATTATATATTTTTGATATTGAAAAGTCACTGTGCAATGTGCTTTGATACTAAAACCATATGTAGAAATGGAGAGAAAAAGAGTGGGCACAGGGCCCTGAGAAAGGAAGGAGCCTGAATAATAGGTACCAAAGGGAATAAGAAAAGAACAATTTGTGACATTCTACAGCAGGAAAGCAACCGGAGCACACCACTGATTATGTATTCCATGAAAACCTAGTAGGAAGGAATTTGAGGTCTTCTAGAACCAATAAATGTTGACTGTTTAAAGAGAAGACATGTGGTCATTGCTTGCTGTATCCATATCTTATATGTCACACTTTACCCACAAATATGTATAGTGATTATGATAACTGAAAATGTGACCTGATCATAAGTATTGCACACTTTCAGTGCCAGCATTGAGGAGGCCCGGTAAGTTCAAGACCAGTCCTGGGATGAATAAATACTATGTCAGAATAAACAGAAAGAAAAACATACCATGCAAAGAAAACGTGTGTCAGCCTACAGGTTAAAGGTGACATGGATTTATTGCCATGAATGGTCTGCCAGAATCATCCATGAGTTATCTCAGTATTCAGAACAAGGCTAGTTCACAGATAGATTTTGGGAGTATGAGAGCCTGCCAGAAGCCGGAATGTTTTACTTAGAAATGGAGTTGAAGCATCAGCAAGCTAAACTGCAGGATCAGTTGCTTGGAGCTTACTGTGAGTTGGTTGTTGCCTAAAATTAAGTGGATAACACCACTTTCTGCTAACTTAAGTTTGGCAGATGCCTTTTCTCCTATCCAGTACTGGGTGCTGAGATCCAGGCATGACATCACCTTTTGGCCAATGTGGTTGTATTTCTGGTGTTACAAGGGGCTCATGTTCAATGCTTAGATCTTAGCTAGTAATATTTCAGGAGGTTCTGGAAACTTAGCATGTGGAGCCCAGCTAGAGAAGGAAAGCCATTGGGTGGATGCCTTGAGTGTCATACCTGGTTATCAGTACTTGTCTGTTATCTGTCAACTGTGAGATAAATGCTTTGACACATGTTCCCGTGCTGTGGTCTACCTAACCACCGGCCAATATTCAGTGGTGCCAAGTGACAATGGAGTGAACTCTCCAAAACCACCAGCCAAAATAAATCTTCCCTCCATTAAACTGTTTCCATCTGGTATTTGATCACAACAACACACAGAAATCAAGAACCTAGTACCCACTTACAGGATGAAAATAGAAGCCTCCCAGTTGGCTGCTCTGAACTCTGAGTGTATATGTGTATAACTTACTATATTGACTCATAAACATCATTTGCATTTCTCTTTTACTGAGATTAATTAGTAGGCTATGCTAGGTGATACTTAGAAACAAAGAGTCTCTGAGTTGAAGGGACCTCAGACAGGGTCACCACAAAGTATCCAAAGTAGAGTTCACTCAAATTCTATTCACACATTTCTGGCGGCATTTTATTCTGTGTTAAAGGTTATGTTCAATGCTTAAAACATACTGTATTAAATCAAAGATAAAATGGAATTGTAGGCCTGTTCTCCTATCTATCTGGTTCATCCGCAGCATCCCTTCCAGGTTTATCTATTACAAGAGATTTCAAGTTACATTAATCTAAAGATGGTGTAGGACATGTGGATTCATTTCCAATAGGTGATAATTCAACACGGACCCACATTGTCAAAGTGCAGTCATAAGAGATTCTGAATTCCAAAGCTAAATAAGGAACCAAATTCCACACCTGTTCCTTCAGTCAATAACACTGAAGAAGAGGCCTGAAAGGACTAAAGTCAAAGTGCAGGGTATTCAAAGAAAGTGTGTCTTAGACCGGCAGGGCAGTTGTGACTGGTAATTACAAAGACTGCACCACCCAAGCAGGACAATTCCAGAATGGACTGGAAGAGGACACACAACTTCCCTAGCCAAGCAGCACTGACAATGGTTACCAGAATCTAGCTAAGCCAAGGCTTTCCAAGGTTACCTTCTTGGCCAAAGATGCCAGTGGAAGCCAATCCAACACTTGTTGCCAGAAATTGAAGAAGAAGAACAAGAAGAAGAGAAGAGAAAGAAGAAGAAGAAGAAGAAGAAGAAGAAGAAGAAGAAGAAGAAGAAGAAGAAGAAGAGAAAGAGAAGAAGAAGAAGAGAGAGAGACGAGAGAGAGAGAGACAGAGAGACAGAGAGAGAGACACAGAAAGACAGAGAAAGAAGTTGGAAAGAAGGAAAAGCGAGCAGTGGATCTGGGAAGAGGGAAAGTTGGGAAAGAGGACATGGAATATAATGAAAACATGCTGTAAAAATTCTCAAAGAATTAAAAAATTACTTGAAAAAGAAGTGATCTTAATGAAGTAGTTCATTTTATGTGCTATATTTATAGCTAATATACAAACAGGAAAGGGGGGAAATGCGGTTAGGGCATAATGGCAAGCTATCTGATGTCAGCGTAGAGACATTCACCCTGCAGCTCACTTCTGCAGGCTGGTGACATTTTTCAGGGTAACATTGGCCCTTGGTTGTACCATTCCTAGAGTCCCTTCCATGAGGGAGTTGTTCAATCCAGGGGGCCTTTAGTGCCTGACATTAACTGGTCAGGAGAAAAATGCGAACATTCAAAATAATTTGAACTTTAACTTTAACTCTTATAAATTACTCCATGTCAGTTGCCAGAAAGGTCACAAGCCAAAATATGTGCCCAAGTGAAATAAATGCATGCTTTGACTTGACAGTAGCCCAGCCATCCTGAGTGCCCCCCCTCCCCCCCCAACACACACATCTAAAATCATCTGACATATGCAGCTTAGGAAATGGACTACCAAGCTCATGAAGCTTTAATCAGGTCAGGCCAATCCAATTTAAATACCTTGGTGTTAGGTGCTCTCTGTTTGACATCATAAAGACAAATATACTGGAATGGAGATTAAAATATCAGGGTGATATGACTGTACCTTGAATTACAAAAAAAAAAAAAAAAAAAAAGGCGCATTCCGAGTGACAATTTAATTGAAAAACTTTGCCTTTTGTTCATAACATGAAAACTCACTCCTCTACCAAACTTACATTAAACAAGTAAAGTTATTTGTTTTCCTGTTTTTACTAGTTCTTTGAGAATTTTGTACAATGAGTTTTGACCCAACTCCTTATAACTCCTTATAAACTCCCTGCCACCCTACCCACCTGATTTTGTGTCCTCTTTATATTTTAAACATTAAGTACAACTTGTGCTTCCTATATATTCATGCATGTGTGACCTTCAGATGGGATGAGGTTGACATATCAGGGCAATACTCTTAAAGAACACAGATTGTCTCCCAGCAGCTATCAGTTACCAATAGATTCCTAGGTTAGCATTGGGATTTCACACCCATCTTCCCTTCTCCATGATGGATTTGTTGTGGCTTTAGCTTGCACAGAGGTTTGTGTGCTGTGAGCCTCTGGCTCTGACAGTTCTTCACCCTTCTTTCACATGGTCCTTGAGCCTTGGGAGGAGAGGTGCAATATAGGTGTTCCATTTAGGGACAGTGTGAAGTCTCTTATTCTCTGAATGCTGGTGAATTGTGGGTTTTTTGTGTTAACAAGTAAGCCCAAGCATTTTACTCTGCTTTTTGACAGAAGTTGTATTTAATAATAATAATAATAATAATAATAATAAAAATATAATAATTTTAAACCATTCTTATACCCAAGTGGATATTCACACAGGATCTAGACAAAATCATTCTGCTTACCTAGGCTCCTGGTCCAGTAACACATGAAAACATCCTATTCCATCAGCCCCTGTAGAAAACAATACCCTGAGAAGGTCTATGATAGATTAGAAGGGTCTTAGGAGACAGAGTGAAGCATAGTTATTTTTCTGCTGGCTTTGCAAATTTCAAAGAATACCAACCAATAAGCTGTATCACAGCTCCTAAACTGTGAGCTGTACCTCAGAATAACTGAATATGGGAAAGGGAGGTTAGTCTCAAAGCTGGGAAACATTAAGGAGTTTCCAAACATGGTGTAAACAAATGTTAGCTGAAAATGAAATGCATGATAAATCCAAGCTTTTCTAGCAGCAGTACTTTGATACATGGCCTCCCGTCACCGTAGCATTGATTCTGGACACTCACAATACAAACCTTGCACAGTGCATGCAGTCATGAGATGATGCCAATGAATGCTGCCTGAAACACTTCAAGTCAGATTCTAGACTGTTTTATGTTATGAGCTGCAGTATTTCTACTATACCGAGTCTTCTGCTTTTGTAGAAATATAATAACTTTTAAAAGATTTATGTGTATTGATTCTTTTGTCTGCATTTATGTCTGCATACTGCATGTATGCAGCACTACTGGAAGCCAGGAGAGGGCACCAGTTGCCTGAGACTGGAGTTAAATATGGTTTTTGAATCACCATGTGGTTGCTGGGAACTGAACTTGGGACCTCTACAAGAGCATCAAATTCTCTTAATGAATGACCCAACTGTATCACTAAAACACTAATTAATTGCAGAAAACAAGAGGTTCTAATTCTACTCCTGTGGTCTGCAGTCCTCCCACGTCCCTCTGGGGTGTCAGAGGTCTTTTTATGCCAGACCAAGAAGGGTGAAAGGGGATCCTGGGATGAATAAGTTCCACAGGACTCCAATTGGTCCAGAAATCCTAGGAGTGTTACAGTTCCTAAAAGAGGAATAAGGAGGTCTGGGTGGTGGGGTTCTGGGTCACTTGACAGTGGAGGCAGCAGCTGCAGCAGTAGCAGCAGCCACAGCAGCTGCAGCAGTTGCAGCAGCCAAGCACTGCAGCAGTTGCAGCAGCCACAGCAGTAGCATGAGTTGCTGCAGCTCCAATGAAACTCTGTAGGAAGAGCCTGGGCAACCAGGCTGGTCCAAGATTCAAGGATGAGCGCTTCCAGAGAGAAAATTCTTTCCCAACTGTTACAACTCAGTAAAAACAACCACTCCCAGACTTGGAAATACTGCTACTTCCATCTGGTGAAATAGCTTGTACGCTTTATTCCATGTGGACAGGGACTATATGAACCTTGGGGAGTAGGGTGGAATTTGTGAGGTAAATGTTCCTCTTGGCTGAGTTTGGGATTTGGTGATACTCCAGATGCTGCATTACTTGACTGACAGCCAGTGGTGATACCGTTTAGTTTACTTCTTCCTGTTCCGTAGCAGTCATGAGAGACTGGGAAGAGGCAGCTCCACTCCTACTAGCTCAGATTTCCAAGACTCCCGGGATTTCAACACCACCTCTCCCACACAGCCGTTTTTAAGTCTGTCTGGTAGCTCAGCCTATATGCCCCACATGCTCCTATTTCTCTGTATGTAAGGATTAATTTAGGATATCTTTTGATTATGCTGTGCCAGAATTCTCAGCTTGAAACAAAATCAGAGTTTGTGCTGCTGACTTGAGTTTTACATATATTTTTTTAAATGACTGTCTGAAGTTGTGGTTAGAACAGATTTCCAACAATTTCTAAAATGGGCCTGAATTACATATATGTGTTTGTGTTTTGTGTGTGTTATTTACGTGAAGTGATATTCTTAGCTCTGACAAACAAAGCACTGATCAGATCTGAGAAATGTAGCAGATTTTCTGCATCCTGCAGTACCAAATATTTAGCCAAGATTTAATTCTTTACATAAAGATAACAAAGCCCAGCCATCTCGGTAATATAGAAAAGACCTTCATCTTTAATAAATGGTAAAATAATTGGTATGAGTGCCAATGAGTTGTTTGAAATACATTGTTATGACTCATTGTCAGTAAATGATTTGTATGCCTGCTTTATGTTTCTATATACAATGATCATGTAAATAGCTCTCAGATATAAAAGATTCATGGGTGGGAAGAGGGAACCCTGGGCTCCTCCTCAGCTGCATCTTTCTTCTGCACCTCTGATCATGACTTTGTCTGTGTGAGCCTTCAGGAACTTCCACATTGCACCTGAAATAAACTCGGGCATCCTTGTGACCGGAAACCCATGTTTCTGGAACATTCTGTTCTTGAATGATTCTCTCCAGGGTCTGGCATGCTGCCTCCATCTGAGCTTAAAAGTTTTCCTGTTTCATTTTCTTGAACTAGAGATGTCTTCTCTGTTCTTTCTTTTGCTAGTTCTAGCTCACCTTTCAGGCTTCTGAATAGTTCGGCAGTCAGAAAGCACTTCTGTAGCATCACTCTATGAGATTCCTTTTATGTCAATCATATTGAAAACAAGCTAGGAATTTAGGAAGTTATCACTTTAACCTCCTCCATGAAGAAGAAAAAATACAAACATTTTGGATAGTGTAAGTAGCCAGGTAGGTGTTTGAACTTGGGAAGGCACTTTGCTATGCTTCTGATATCTTCTTCAAAACATTCACACCTCCCCCTCCAACTCCCTTCATTGGAGAGGAGAGAGAGAGAGAGAGAGAGAGAGAGAGAGAGAGAGAGAGAGAGAGAGAGATTTTCATGTGAATTCTTGAAATGGAACTTGGGTTCTGCAAGCACTTTACCTATTGTGGCATCCTCCCCACCCTGAAGTCATACTTCATAATGGCCTCACCCCTTTCTCTACCAGCCCCCTCCCCAATCAGGGACAAGCTCTAGGGAGCTTTTCCTTCTTGTGACCTTTTATTTCAAATGTTGATTACTCATTCTGATTCCTTGGCCAGAGCTACCATTGCTATTTTAAGTGCCTCTCTCCTGCTGAGCAGTGAAGTTCCTGTAGGCAGAGTAGGATTGGTTTGCTCACAGTGTTTGTTGCCATGCCTTTGCAAAGACTCTGGCCCAAAGAGAGTCACTGAGCTGAGCTCCTGATGAGCACTCAACCCTCTTTATCTTGGGGGCTAAAGGGTTACAGCAGCGGATTACAGCGGCGCGTGGCTTAAAGCAGACCACACCAGACTAGCTGATTCCACGGGAGAAAGTGGATTTATTTGGATAGAGGATGAGGGAAGAAGTGGGGAAAAGATGGAGAGAGAGAGAGAGAGAGAGAGAGAGAGAGAGAGAGAGAGAGACAGCTGTCGCTTGTCCGCAGGTAACAGGTGACAGGTGAATTGTGGGGAGTTTGGCGGTTGTCTTGGTAACGAGGTAGAAGTCGCAGGTCACCTAAATATGACATCACTCAGAGTTCGGGCTTGATGCTAACAGGGCCTGGTGAGTAACTCAGTAGTTGCTTTCCCAGAGTTCTGTGCACTGATGACAGAAGAGACAGGATTCCTGACCATGGAATAGTCTAGAGAGGAGGCAGCCCCACCAGATTCTATGGTTTAAATTCGTCCCCTCCATTCATCTTTTGAAGACTTAATGCCTAATGCAAAAGAGTTGGGAGATTGGAACTTTAAGATGTGATTCAAGCAGGAACATGTTCAAACTGATAATCCTATCTCCTCCAGAAGCTGACACAGGAAGACCACAAGCTTGGCCTGGACAAAGTAGTGAGACCCTGTTTCAAAATAAAAGGTTACAAGGAAGGTAAGTGGTTGAACATGTTACTAGAACCCACCAGTAAGAGCTAGGGATGCGGCTCAATGGGACATGTTTTGCTTAGGAGATGTAGTGCATACACACACAGAGAAACACATACACAGACACAAATACACACACTGGCACAGTTACACACACAAACATGCACATTCTCAGTGTGATTAAGTCATGAGGACTCTACATTAGTACATTGGTACTTGTAATTGTTAGTGGTCATCTAGGGGAATAAGGAATTGAATGTCCAGGAAAGAAAGAAGACTCAGCTGTAGAAGAATCAGAAGTGACAGCTTTATTCCTTTGGGATGGGAGGAGCCTTGGACCTGGGAGTGCACCAAGTAAACTCTGGATGGAGTGTTTTATATGCTCCCTGGGTCCTCCCCTTTCCCTCTTTGGTTCTATCTAGATACCAAAGGTTATTGATAGGTTATTTCTTTGCTGGTGGAATGAGTCAATTCAAGCCAGATTAGAATATATTAAAGGCAGGTTTATGGGGAAGCTGCTCCCTGGAGAGTTCACTGGTCCTAAGGATTGGGGCCAGAGGAGTGGCCCTGGGGCACAGGGGCATGTATGCAGACAGAGCATAAAGTGGAAAAAAGAGAAGTGAGAACTCAAGGAGATCAAAATGTCTGGATTATATAAGGAACAGCCTCTGGGGGAAGGGCAGCCCAGCCTCCTGGCCGGAAAGTTCAGAGTTGTGGGCAGGGTATATAGTTAGGGTCTAAGGGATGCAGACAAAACCTCAATGCCAGGTCTTCTTTGATATGTAAAATATCCACCTCAGTCGATTTTCCTGAGGTCCAAAACCAAGCACCCACCTCTATGCCTTCCCATCATTTCTCCTTGAAATCTGTTCTGGAAACAAGACACACACCACCACCACCACCCTTTTCGGGGAGTATCTTTTACTTTTCTTACATACCTGTGTCCTAACTCTCGTTCATAATTCTCCATTTCAATGTAGAGTGCTAACTCTCTGTGGCATGGGTTTATAGCCTCGGATGATGCCACAAGAAGGCCTTTGCCACAAGTGGGCCTTAAAGTTGTTCTACCCAGCTTCCAAAGCAGCAACAAAATGGGCCTCTGCTTTTCTTTCATTATCCAATCTCTGATGTCCCACTCATAGGATTAGAAAATGAATTGAAACACAATGTACCGTGACCAGAGTAACAGCCATTTTGCCTGGGGCTCCCAGTTCACATTTAGCTGCGGAGTGTCTTCTCTGAAAATAAGAGAAATTAGCAGTGCCGTGAGAGGCACTGGGAAGGAAGCCTCAGCAGCTTCCTTCCAAAAGTCTTTGTTGTTGCCCTGTTTGTGTTTTGAAAGCCATGTGTGACTTTGCTCCTTGGCCCACTAATGGAGAGTAAGACTGGTTTTTCCACAATATGGCTATCAGGGGACAAATAAGCTATTTCTGCTTGCTGACACTACGAGAAACTCTTCTCTAAAAGATGTGATGATGCTGGCATGTGAAGCCTGAGCACACACAGCATGAGGACATGTCCACTGGATTATGCATGGCCTGAAGACACATAATCTGGGAACATTTGTACCCATGGTATAGATGGACTGAGAACATGTGACCTGGAAACAGCTCAGGTATACATGCACACGGGTACAACATGGCCTAGGAATACACAGTCTAGGTACACATAGTAAGGGCACCCATGTGACATAGTGTACACACACACACACACACACACAAACAAAGCTGCAGACAGCATCTCCAGCACACTCTGGAGCACAGTAGTGTTGTTGGCATTTAATCTAGGCTCCATCCCACAGTTACCTGGAAACAGTCAGGTGTTCCTTATTCACTATAAAAGGGGCTTCTTACTCCCTCTCTCTTGCTCTCTTGCTCTTGCCCTGCCCTCTTGCTCCTGCTCCTTCTCTCTCACCATTCCCCTCCCTCTTCTCTCTCTCCACATGCCCACAGCCAGTCTCCAGCCTCTCCTCCTCCTCTTCCTTCTCCTCCTCCTCCTCCTTCCTTCTCCTCCTCCTCCTCCTCCTCCTCCTCCTCCTTCTTCTCTCTCCTCTCTCTCTCTCTCTCTGTCTCTCTCTCTCTGCCTTTCTCTGTCTCTACTCTCTCAACTCCCCTCCCCATGCTCTGAATAAACTCTATTCTATATTATACTTTCCTGTGATCTATGGCTGGTCCCTCAGTTGGAAGGAATGCCTCATCATGGGCCTTGCAGAGGCACCCCCTTCCCCCACACCTGACTGCACATTCACCAAACATATACCTTCTCTCCTTATCTCTTTATAAAACACAACAAGTAGCCACTGACATCCTCCTGTAGTCTTCACAGTAGCCCTTGAGGTCCCCTATTACAACTTCGGTTCTGAGGAGCAGGCAGTGCTCTTCTTTGTTGCCTAGTCCTCAGGAAGAAATTATGGAAAATGATCGTCTCCTCCACAAAATGGAAGGCAGATTAAAAGACTCTGAAGTTGGGAACTAATTTAATGTATGGTTTTGTTGGACCTAAGGATCCAAACCAGTGGATGCACTCCCCCAGAAATACCCATGGACAGCAGATTCTATGAAATAACATAAGGTGTATTGATGATAAGATGATAACCAATATACTGGGGCTCTCCTACATGCAGGTAAGAGGACCCTGAGCAGCAGCTAAAAGCAGCTTATATACCATTTTTACAGAGTTCACAAGGGCAGTTAATTACTTCTTAAACAATAATCATAAAGGATTTCAAACAGCAGTTCCCAGGCCTGGTTTCTAGATAATTTGCACCTTATGTTTATAACAATGAGGGTTAACTTAAGTGGCTTTGTTTACGCAGGTGTTCTGTGTTAAGGGCCCAGTTTCCTGACTATTTCTTATCTTGGGCCCTTACTCTGGACTGTGTCTTTGGAATGTGCTTCTCCCAGGATGTGTCCTGGGCAGTTAATGTTTGAACCGAAACTCAAACTTAAGGTCTTTTAATTTTAAGTTCAAGCTGAGACGTGAAATTACATTCTTACAATCCCCCTTTTTCTTGTGGCTGATTCCAATCTTGGAATCACAAGTTATCATCTGGGTATACAGCATGATATTGTCTAAGCATGAGCACTTGTACAGTACTAATGGACTCTTTAACAAATTTAATCAAGCGATTAAAAATGTAAGGGTCAAAGGTGAGCAATATAAGCAAAATTATAAGGGGTCCCGTTATGGCTGAAACCAAGGTAGTAAACCAAGGAGATTTATTAAACTACGACTGGAACCATCTTAGATTCTGCTCTCTTTCCTCTTTGTCTCTTAACTAGCCTCTCTCAGACCTTGGCCATGGAATCTTTGATTACTCCTGAATGATCTATATAAAAACAACATTTGTTTAAGGCTGCATGCAACCTGACTTGTTGGAGAAAAAAAGAGATCTAATCCTCTCCTGTTCTGCATGACTACCTCAGACAGAGAAGCCAAAGACTTCTGTAATTTAGAGATTGAGTCTTCCATAGCCTGAATATCTACATCAATAGCCTCTCTAAGTCCTCGGTAGTACTCAGGCTGTAGGGCTAGGGTTGTTCCCTCAGTAACTACTCCTGCGGCCACTCCCAAGCCCAAGAGGACTGCAAGAGTCATGTTAATGGGTTCTTTCTTGGGCCTGAGGAGTCCTCTTTCCCAGGTGTCTAGGAGATCATTCTCAGCATGGTATTTGGACCATGACACAGAAGTCTTGGTTTTGGTGTATCACCCTGGAGTTAACATAGGGGGTAAGTCCTGTTCCACATGCCCACCAACCATCTTTGCGGGGAGTAGGTAACTAGCACTGTCTTCTGATGCTACCTGGATAGTGGCATTACACAGGTTGATAATTCTGCAGCCAACTGGCAGACATCTGGGGTGAGCAGGGGCCACCAGGTATATGGGGCTGCCGTCTTTGAAATGGACCAAACAACGTCTCCAGTTTGTGAGAGGTCTTCCCACATTAGCTTTTGGGGGATTTGAGGGTTACCATCAAGGGCTAGTCCAGGCCTTCCCACCAGAATGAGATCATGGTCCAGACCACAAGTACCTCAGGTGGAATCATGTTAGTCAGCTTCAGTTTGTCTCTGAATCTTTATCTTGAGTGGGTCCAATTGGGTGATAGTCCCTCTGGAGCTGGTTTCACATGAGAGGTGTGGATGTAAGCCTCAACAATCTTTACAGCAGTGGGAGTGGTCAGCAACACTAGGAACGGTCCCTTCCAGCACGGATCTAGAGTTTGGGCTTGGTGGCAACGGACATAGACAGCATCTCCAACTTTGAATCTATGGAATGTTTCTGGAGTCCCTGGCTCATAGGTGTGGGCCAGCAGGGTCTACACTTCTTTCTGTACCGCCTGAAGTCTTTTTAACCTAGCATACAAATTACTGTTACTATGACAAATAAGTCCAGTCACCTCTCCTAAGGTGGTCAGAGGAGCGGGTGCCCCATACAGAATCCCAAAAGGAGTTAAGTTAAACCTTGAAGGGGTATTTTTAACCCTAAAAAGAGCCAGAGAAAGGAGCACTACCCAGTCTGTGCCTCCAGTCTCCATGGACAATTTAGTCAAGGTCCCCTTTAAATTTCTATTTATTTATTTGTTTATTTATTTATTTATTTATTTTTACCTGACCTGAGCTTTGGGGTCTGTAATGCAATGAAGTTTCCAATCAATCTCCAGGTACTTGGCCACTCCCTGACTTACCTGGGCAACGAAGGCAGGTCTATTATTTGAGGTGATTACCTTAGGTACCCCGAACCGTGGAAAGATTTCTTCTAGGATCTTTTTCACCACCTCCATTGTCATCTCTTTCTTTTTGGAAAAAGCCTCCTTTGACAGGGTACACATGCATGTACAATATCTTCAACCAGCTGTGTAAGCCCTGGTACGTGGAACTTGATGTTTAACATGGTAGCCACAAGTTTCTTAACTCTTAGGTGGGTCCACTGGTGCATCTGCTTTACCATCTCCTCTGCCTCTTTTTGGGGCAGAATTATCTTTCTAGCTGGGGTTTTCCACACCCTCAAGTCCTTATCAAACTCCTTTTTGACTTAGGCAAGCAGGCCATCTAGCTGCTACAGAGTCTAGTTTTTTGAGAGACATATCACTGGTCTTTTCCAGGGCCCTAGCTTCTGTGTTAGTACCCCTTTTGCTACACCTCCATTTTTTTGCCACATACAAGTAGCAAGGCTTGGACACATCAGAAAGTCCCAGGGAAGAGGCTGACATAAGAGCCGTCTTGATGGTGTCAAAAGCAGTCTGCTCTTTTTCATTTTTAGTCAGTGGATAGAGGGGTGCCGCCATCTCGGTGAACCCTGGGATCCATAATCGACAGAATCCCGCTGTCCCACAATCTGAGGATATGAGGTCTAATTCCATCTCGGGCTTCTTTACTCATTGGGTACTGACAGACTGCCACCAGGGTGGCTAAGGCTTTCAGCTGGTTCCTAGCCTCTCCCATGCCTGTAGTTTTCGCCCATGCCTGAAGGAACTGATTTAGTCAGCCATTCAGTCCATATCTCCAGGATTATCTTTTGGGTGATCAAGGAGGCAGTATTTATCCTCGAGTTTTACAGTCAACACATGCAACATATTTCCTTGTCTGTCTTTTTTTTTTTTTTTTGTCTCTCTTTTTTTTAAATTTATTTAGTTATTTAAATCACATCATAATTTACTTATTTACACAGGGGTTATAAACACAAAAAGGAAGGATGTGGGGAAGGGAATGGCACCAGAGCATAGGTGTTCAGGGGAGTAAAGACACCTTTCAGAACAGGGTATCAGCTGGATGTAGGTTCAGGGGACAGGTCACTATGACTCTGCCTATGATTCACTTCTCCTTATCTAAGTTGGTACTGTCCACTGAGGCTGCCTATTTATAAGACCTATGACTACTTGGGCTGGTAAATTTCCACAGAAGCCACCTATTTACAATAGCTTATAGCCTGCTGTTTCAGTGTTTTTCCACAGAGACCCAAGACTTGGTGTTAGCATGCATATATGTCAGGACTATTGCTGACTTTAGGCCTATGGCTGATTTTAGGCCTTTAGTGTATATGTAGGGCTGCTCCTGACATCTCCTCCCTTCTCTAAGTATAGAAGGGCCTTGGTGATTCTATTCTTGCGAAGGCGGGGATAGAGGCCTGACCTCCAATAATTGAAGGGGACCTTGTCATGGTTCAGGTCCTCCTGTCGTTGTCCAGTGAGGCATGAGGGCCATACCCATCCCGATGTCTTTTTCCTGGAGAGGGGATACTTTTGACATCAACCCCTATGCAGTCAGGCTTGTCCCTCAGGGAACCCAGATAGATATTTTAAACTTTTATTTATATTCCCTTGCAGTACTTAGCCTCGCAGCCTAAGCAAGAATTCAGATCGCCAGACAGAGAGGGTTCTGGGTAGCCCCTCTCTGCTTGGTCTAAGGGTAGAAGTCTCTTCTTTTAGGTTGGGTGGAGATGGGTTTGAGGAACTCCCTGGATAAAGTAATAACCTCATCTTGAGTCTCGTGGTCCTCCATAGCTAACTTATGATAATGTATCTGAATAGGTTTTGCTACCAAATTATCTATCTGTTGTATCACAAAGTTAGTCAGCCTATTTAAGGCCAGGGACTAAAAGAAATCAGCAGAGATAACCCAGTTAATGGTCCCAAGATGGGAGGAAGTGGGGTTGACAACCATAGAGAGGTTGAAAACCAGTCCTTGTTCCTTGTCTGTCTTTTACCTGGGGGCCCTTTGGAAGAAAGTGAATCTGGTCTCCAATCTTTGCAAGCAGGTCCCTGCCCAAGAGAGGGTAAGGGCATTCTAGAATGACTAAGAATGAGTGGGACACCCGGCCCACGTTGAGGTCCACTGTCCTTCTGGTGGTCTATGAATATTGCTTATTGCCAGTAGCTTCCTGGACCCATGGCCTCTTGTCAGACAATGGGCCTGTGGTTTGTAGGAATGAAGGTTGAGCCCCAGTGTCCACCAAGAACTGGGTGGGCTTCCCCTCCACTCTCAGGGTTACCCTGGGCTCGGGGAGGGGGTCTGAGCCCCATCCTCCCTAGTCACTGTTCTCACCCAGGGCCAGTATTTTGTGGTGTAGGGGTTCCTCTTGGCCTCGGCGGGGTCCATTCCCCCTTTTCTTCTGGCAATCTCTTGCCCAGTGCCCTATCTCTTTGCAATAGGCACACTGATCCTTATCCAAAGGCCTACTTCACTTGCCTGGTACTCTTTCACCTGGCTCTTGACCTTTTCTAACTACTGTGACCAAAATTTTAGTCAAGTTCTTTTCCTGTCTTTTTCTTTCTTTAGTTACCTAGCTTCCTGCTCTTTCTGCTTTCTCTCCTCTCTCTCTCAGTCTATCTGTTATAGAACACCCTTTCAGCTACCTGCACCGAATCTCTCAACAACTTGTCTTGTAATCTATCTAACTCCTGCAGCTTTCTCTTAATATCACTGGCAGACTGGTCAATAAAAGCTACTGTCACTGTTCTTTTATGCTCTTCAGACATTGGATTATAGGGCATGAACTGGCAAAACACCTCCATCAGCCATTCTAGGAAGGCTGAGGGGGATTCGGTAAGACCTTGGACCATTACTCTTACCTTGGCCAAATTAATGGGGCACCATTCAGCCTCTAGGAGACCTGCCATTAGAGATTGGCGATAGACTTTTAAGTGCTCCCTACCGTTTGGCATGTTGAAATCCCAATCTGGTCTGGTCAGTGGGGAGACTGTATCTATCTCATTTTGTAGGAATGTAGGTCTTCTATCTGTCCCAGGGACATTCTTCCTGGCTTCCAAGAGGATACACTGTCTTTCCTTGGCAGTGAAAAGTATCTGTAAGAGCTGCTGACAATCATCTCAAGTGGGCTGATGTGAAAAGAGGAGGGAATCAATCAGGCTGATCAGAGCCTGAGGAGTCTCAGAAAAAGGAGGATTATGAGCCTTCCAGTTATAAGAAGGAGGAGGATCTAATAAATGGTGGTAAGAATCTGAGGTTGGTAAGATCTTTTCTTTCATAGGACATGAGGGTTTTTTCTCCTCATCACCATCTTTCAACTCGAACACCTTGGTCTTCAGTGGGCCTGAAAGTGAAACAAACGGGTGGACCCATTGGGGGGGAGGAGGATAGAGAACCAAGTTTCCCCAGACAGTTATATAGGCCATCTTGTTTGAAAAGATGGCCATTCTGAGGTACACAATGTCTGCCATCTCCGTTTCTTCACTCCTACTGACAGGATATGAGCTCTAACCTTAACTTTAGTCCAGTGGTCAAGAGTCAAGGATAGTGGACTAGAGAATATCTGTCCCATGGTCAAAATAGTTTGTCAGTTCAACACGGCACCACAAACAATGAACAACACAAACAGAATTAGACACGGACACACTGCCATGAGAGCACAACAAATGCTGGCCCAGATGGCGATGACTGCAAAACAACCTTCAGACGGAGAAGAGAAGGGTCATTTCTGACTCTATATCTTAGACAAACTCTGGAGCATCCTCTAAAGTCTTGTGGCCTGTGGCGTGTGGGTACATCTACCCTCCCCTACCGCTTCCACTACCACGAATTCCTTCTCAGAACTCAGGACCTGACCCTATCTCAGAGTCCCAAACAGACTGCTCTCTGTGGTTTACCCAGTTCTGGCCCCTTCCACGAGCACAGAAACCAGGCTACACAGATGGTTGCCCCTACCATGGGCACACAGACACTTACACAGTACACAGACAGTTGCCCCTGCCACCGGTACAGACACTTTATAGACACAGAACACAAAACAGAAAACACACCTGATTGAGCAAACACCTCCTCCGATCCCTGAGCTTCGGGGTTCTGAGAGAGCATATCTTGGTGGAACCTCCAAAATGTTGGCCCTAAGGATCCAAACCAGTGGATGTGCTTCCCTAGAAATACCCTGAGACCTGAAATTACATTCTTACAGTTTCTCATTCTCTTATTGAGTGTCAGCAGGCAGGCTCAGCATTGTGTATATGTCTTCTAAATGCAATGCAAATTCAATCTTACAGCAAATGGTACTGGCATACAAAGCCAGATTCTGCTTCTTACCTTGTAGAAGGCCTTTGAGTCAGGAATGTCATTTGGTAAGCCACATAGTCCCAACACTTACCCCTCTCTCTGGTGAAGGAGGTGCAGCTTTTGGAGGGCCCTCCCCTTCCCTCCTTCTGAAAACACAGCACTTCATGTCTGTGGGTTGTTCCTCCCTGTTGCAGCAGTGCCAAACTCTAGAGGTCTTCTTGGAGAATTCATGTCCATCCACCCCATCATCAAGGCTCCATGACCGATGATTCATCTTTGGGCCAAGGGCCCAAAGTTGTCGAGTCCGCCTTGACCAGCAATTAAGACACAACACGGTAGGATCCTTCTCAGTCAGCTTTATTGCAGGAACGACTCTTGACTTATGGACGGGAACCGGGTCGGGGGGCGGGGGGGCGGGGACAGGGGCAGGGATGGGGACCTGGACGGGGACCTGGACAGGGACCAGGACGGCGACCCCAAGCAGCAGAAATGAGCTGCTTATATAACTGCCCAAGGTGGGCTGGGTTACATGTTCTCTCAGGATAGGTTAAGCTGCCAATACCTCATTAGCATAAGCCCGCTAGGGAGGGGCACGAGGCCAACGCATGCACAAAGGACTTGTTTACCAGTTTAGCTGAGCTGGCCACGCTGGAAGCCAGCTGCTTACATTGTCAGGTGCTAGTCATACGACTTTGCAACTGTCCCAGGTGCTATCTTAAACACGGCTGCCTACATAAAATATTATAAACTCAACAAGATTCAGATATCAAGCCTTTATAGCAAAGCTTATTTATTAACTCACAGAATAGAATTTAAAAGAATCCCTGATGAATTTTTTGGTTTTTTTTTTCTGTTTTTTTTCGAGACAGGATTCTCTGTGTAGCTTGGTCTGTCCTGGAACTCACTCTGTAGACCAGAACTCAGAAATCTGCCTGCCTCTGCCTTCCAAGTGCTGGGATTAAAGGCGTGCGCCACCACCGGCCTGGCTTCCTGATGAATCTTTTATAGGGAGGAAACTGAGGCATGGGAGAAAGGTCCGCCCACTTATAGAGCAAGACAGTGTCTAGCCATGAAAAATAATACCAGATTTTCTTACCTCCAGCCTAGAGCTCTTTCTGTTTCTTGTGTGTCTCAGTATTGATCAAATGAGCATTGAGTCTCAAGCTATACCCTCCTGACAAAGTCTGGATACACACCCTGCCATGGGCTTTCCTCACAGGAGGGTGATGTGAGTGAGAGGCAGGCTGAGAGACAAGCTACACATGCTTTAAGTAAGAACTGAGGAATTTAATCTGCAGTTGTCAAGGTTCCTGCTACTGTTCTCCTGGAAGATGTGCACTTGGTGTTTATGTAGCTTTGAGGTGATTATTTCAAGAGGAAGAAAATCTCTTGATCACATTCCTTAATGTTGTCTAAGTGAACATTTGGTATTTAGTAGCTAAGTAAATTTACTTTTCTATAATAAACAAGGTGGATGATTGAAAAACGTTTACTATACTGAGGTATGGATGCCTGCTGTCCAAACGATTACTTAACTCACAGCTTAAATGCTTATATTTTTTGGAAACCCAAACATATTTTTTCAGAGAAGGGAGAGGGAGACAGGGAGAGGGAAAGGGGAGAAGGAGACAGAGAGACAGAACGCTCAGGATTAACAGCTTCGTTCCCATCAAAATCTAACTATGTGAAAACATGTTTGTTTTCTTGTGATCAATGGGATAGACAGACATAATTTTTTTTCAATGCTGAACACATCTGCAGTTTTACAATGATGCCTGCTTCTCTCTGATCACGGGCAGAGCTGAATAGACATTAAATCAGTGTCACTGATCTGACAAATAACAAAAAACAAAACAATAACAACAATAAACAAAACAAGCAAAATAAAAAACAGGCTACTACTATTGTAGTCAATGTTTTTTGGTTGAGTATACATACATAAATACATCTTAAGCTGGGTGTGGTGACACATGCCTTTAATTACAGCACTTGAGAATCAGAAGCAGATAGGTGTCTCTGAGCTTGGGATCAGCCTGGTCTACATTCCAAATTCTAGGCCAGCAAAGTAAGACCCTGTCTCAAAAACAAAAACATATTAATACAATGACATTAGTAAGCAATAGAAAACAAAGTAGCAAAACCAGAAGTTTGTCACTAGAATTTCACCAGCCAGGGCTGTGGATAGTGGACAGTTGTAGGACCTTGAAAGGCAGTCTGATTTCTGGAAGAGCACAGGCTTGAAACCCTGGTGACCCCAGGTGATCCTGAGGTACCCCAGGTAACCCTGAGGGACCTCAGATGTCCCGAAGGGACCACAGGCATGTTGTCACACCCCCAGACTCCAGGCTCCTGACATGAGGCTGCAGGCCTCCATAGATTTGTGTCCTTCAGTCACATAAGGCAATGCCCCCTCCAGCCCCTCAACAGATAGAAGACTTCAAGTAGCCTCAAGACAGATCTCCATATTAATGAGGTACCGAAAGGCCCACAGGGCTTAGCCAATTAAGCTTTCCTTCCCAGACACTTGTCCCTGCAAAAGGTATTTAACCTCAGGCCCGCCCTGAGAAACTGAGGTACAGTTTTTCATCTACTTTCCACCATGACAATAAAAGTCTTAAAACCATGGACTATCCCTATTCATTGGGATCCACTGTGGGGAGCCATAGAGAAGGCCTTCACCTACAGAGTCACTGTCTAATCTCCTGCAGAAGACCTCTTGTTCCAGTCAGTGACCACCAACCCAAGCAAGCCACATACAACCAAGCCAAGCCAAGAACTCTCATCCCCCAAGGGGCCTAGCCTGAATGCTCTCTCCTTCTCCCCTTTGGCCCTGTACCAGTCCAGCCTGAGCCCCCACCCCCCTTTATTCTCAGCTCTTCTGCAGCTTCCAGTGGTTCCTGGGTAGCCAAGAGCCTGGGAACCAGACAGTCCCCAGCCTCCCTGCAAGCCCAGGGAACTCCAGTCAGCTCTGACAGGTCCCTGGGACCTCAGACTGTGCTTCCCCATTCCTGGAGTGGAGTCCCTGTGGCTTCACATAGCCCAACTCCCACCCAGCACAGGTGTGGGGTGAGAACGCAGTCAACCTCCCAGAGTCCCCGGTCCTGTCTCCCTGAGCACTGGCCCTAGCCCTGTGGCAGGGCAGACATGGGACCCCCACTTTACCCAACAGATAGTAGGAGAAAGCAAGAGAGCATTTATGCTCTGGTTGTCAAAGTAAATGGGATGTCCATGGGATTCCTTTACAGTGACTTTAATTCTCCTGCCTTTGTGTTTCAGATTCAAGGTAAAACAAAATTTGAGTGACTGGTCTCTAAGGCAGTGAGTTCTCAACCTTCCTAACATGGCTACCCTTTAATATATCTCATGTTACAGTGACTCCCAACCACAACATTATTTGCATTGCTACATTATAACTGCAATTTTGCTATTGTTATAAAGTGTAATGTAAATATCCATGTTTTCCAATGGTGACAGGTGACCCCTGTGAAAAGGTCTTTTATCTCCCAAAAGGGTCATGATCCACAGGATGAGAACGTCTGCTCTGAGGCCAGGGACAGTGACACCATAGACATGGCCAATGGGATCATTCCTAAAGGAAGGGAGATGATTCTAAGCTAAGCAGCATCCCCAGATGCATTCATAAATTCAAGACAAAGATACAACCAAAAACCATTTCAGATTCCAGCTGCTTGCCTCTACAAACAAATATCCCTGGTCTACCCTCCTGCCCACAGCCTCTATGAACTCTATCTAAACCCTTGCCTCTGATTTACACTTGGAAAATAATTTGCAATTCCTAACCTCTCAAGATGCAATACACTCAGTGTTTTCCATATTATAGCCTGTAACTTTCCATTAACGTAAGCTTTAGTTGTTCTTTTAGCTAGGGTTACTATTGCTTGGATGCAACCTCATGACAAAAAAAAGCAAGTTGTTGGAGGAAGGATTTATTTGGTTTATACTTCCATATCGATGTTCATTATCAAAGAAAGTTAGGATAGGAACTCAGGTAGGGCAGAAACCTGGAGGCAAGAGCTGATGCAGAGGCCACAGACTGGTGCTGCTTACTGGCTTCCATCTCACAGCTTGCTCAGCCTACTTTCTTATAGAACCCAGGACCACCAGCCCAGGGATGGCACCTCCCACAATGGACACTCCTCGATCAATCACTAATTAAGAGAATGCCCTACAGCTGGATCTTATGATGGCATTTTCTCAGATAAGATTCCTTTCCTTCAGATAACTCTAGCTTATGTCAAGTTGACATAAAACTAGCTAGCACAGCTATCCACAGTAGTAACCAGCTCATTGCTCTGATAACTATCTTTTAAGTTCCCACTCCCTAATCACTGAATATAAAATACCTAATCCAAACTCTTTAGGTGTTAGGCCCTGCTGGCAGCTAACAGTGCTACTGAAAGTATTAGACCATGAGGGTCATAACTTCATCAAGGTACAAATGTACACATGGGATCATATTCTGATGGCATTATGGGGGAAGGTGGTTGAAACTTAAGAGGGCCATGGCTGAAGAAAGTAGGTCACTTGGGCATATCTCTGGAAGGTATGTCTTATCCTGTGATTGTCTTCTCTCACTCTTCACCTCCTGTCTACCATGAGATGAGACACTTGTCTTAATTGCATGTTCCATGTTGCTCTGCTTCATCACATATGAACATCATAGCTAAAGAGACCATCTAAAACCATGGTAGAAAGCTTAGAGGTTTGTATTACAAGAAAAGTACCTGCTACTAAATTCCTATTTTCAGAATCTGCATCTGAGAGATCTCAGCCTATGAAACAGTCTTTAAAAAATACAATTAATTTGATTGATGGGTGTCTTTCCTTAGTGGATTTGACAGCTGCTTCAGTGGATGGTGATCCAAGTCTCTGCTTTTCAGTTGAAGCAGGGCTGGGAAGCATGAGGTAATTGAAGCCAGATATCCTGATTTCAATTTCATTTGATTTTCCCAGTGGACAAAAATCAGAGGGGTGGATACATTGAACATGTTTCTTGAAGAAAATGTTTCTTGATTACAAAAAGATAGGATAAATAGGCACAATGACTGGCAGTTTTGTCTAGGTGAAATGGGTCACTGCTTTACAGGTTTAAAAGGGCTTATTAAAGGCTTTATCAGAACTTTACCTGTCCCTTCCCCATAGCATTCACTGTTTCTTTGTAAACCAGACTTCTTAATGCAAACATACATAACTCTTGGCTTTTCTATCATGTAAGGATGTTCCATCCTGAACACTCAGCAGACACAAGGGCCAGAGAGAAAAAGCCCCTTAGAACAGCCTTCTACAGTTCTTCTGTAGCTTCCTTTCTCTCAGAGATCTGAAGTACATTCCACAACATCTCCAGAGTCAATTGCATTTATCCTCAGTTTCCCATAAACTCCTACTTAATCCTACATACTACTTAGATCCCTCACCTCGAAGATGCAACGCTACCCAGTGGTTTCTGTCATGTCACCAATGGAATGAGCCCTGGCTGTCCACAGTAATAGTCTACTCGTGAAATCAACCTATCTCAGTATTTTGCTTCTTTGCTTTTTTCATTCCTCTCTCAGTACTTTGTGAGGTCATTTTCTGCTGTGGTTTAGGTTTTGATCACTCCCAAAAGCTTGTATATTGAAATTGTGGTCTTGTAATGCTATTGGGGTGATATGAGGGCACCAGCTTCATAAGTGCATCAACCCATGGATAAAATTATAATTTGATGACCTTTCTGGAAGGTGACAGAAAGTAAGAAGTGGAGTCTGTTTGTCTTAGCTTCCCCCTTTCTTCTTCACTCACCCTATCCCTTCCATGAGGTATCAGTAGTACCAAAAGCTTCATTGCAAGATCTGTTCTGGTGTCATTTAGATGATGGAGAACTACTTTTGGCCTGGGCAGAAAGTCCTTTCAGAGTCTGGGAAATAACTACAGGGAACTTAATGTCACTACACATCTACATGAGTGAAATTGATTTCCTATGTGTTTTAACTTCTGTAAGAAGTCTCTCTCTCTTTTCTTTCCTCTTCCAAGATGTGTGTGTCTCTGTTCATGCAGAACATTATTTTACAAGATAGAAAATATTTTCCCAGGCTGTTGTAAATTATGATCGAACAATGGAGCCCTTTCTCCAGCCATCATTCCCAAACCACCTGGCCAGGCTTAGATAAATGGCCTATTGTGGCAGCGCACGGAGCTGGATGAATCACGATGTTATCCTGGGAGTATGGCAGCCTGGTACATAGGTGATGGAAAGTCTGAAATTGTGCTCCTGTGATGAGCTCCTGGAGGGGACAGCTTTGCCATGATTAAAGCTCATCCTGGATAACACTGTAGGCATAGGTCCAGCTGCCCAGGTCTGGGTTTAGATGATAACACTTTCCTCATTGCCTTCTTCCAAATAGCTAACTTTTGCCAGGAACAAGTCATCCAAAATCCAGTTAGTGGGGACATAAGTGGTACAACTTTCCTAATTTTATTTTCAGTTTATGAGTGTTAAGACTCATCCTGAGGCTAAAGCACAAAGATCATTAGTTAGAGTCAATCTGGGCAATGTAGTAAGTTTAAAACTGGCTGACCTACATAGTAAAACCTTGGGGAGAGAGAGAGAGAGAGAGAGAGAGAGAGAGAGGAGAGAGAGAGAGAGAGAGAGAAAGGTTCTGAGGATGTAACACAGTGGTATGGCTATAGCTTGGTAAGTGAAAGACCTAGAGTTCCATCCTAAGTCTGGAAAACAAAATCAGAACAAGATGATAGAATATTTGACACAGACAACATAAAGGAAGGAACACTTATTTTGACACTTGAGCCTGGAAGTTTCAGTCTATCAGGACAAGGAGGGTGTGGTAGAGCATGTCATCACATTTATTGTGGCCAAGAAAAGAGAGCTCATATTTGTGCTAGCTAGCTTCTTCCAGGAAGCAGAGATTGGGCATGCTGTGCTCACTAGTTCCCTTCTTCAGCATAGGGAAATGTGGAGAGCTTGTGGTGCTGCTTGGCAGGAATCTGACATTGGCCAAGGACAAGGAAATGGCTTTAGGCAGGAATCTGACTTTGGGCTATCACAAGGAAGTAAGTTTAGGCAGGAATCTAATTTTAGGCTAAAACAGAGAAGTAATTTCAGTCAGGAATCCAAGTCTTAGGCTAGAACAAAGAAGTAGGTCTCAGGCATGAATATGACTGTGGGCTAGAACAGGGAAGTAGGCTCAGATATTTTTGTCATCCTGATGAGCCCTTAGAAACAGCAAGAGTGATCATGGAGTGATCCCGGGACTTTGTATATTGCCTTGTTTGTTCCTTGACTGTTTGTATCTATTGTATTATTGGTTCCTCAACCTAGAACTGACCTAAATAATTGCATGCAATTAAAAGGGTTTAAAAGAAATGTGGAAATAAACAAACCTTCCTCAGCCTTCAGCCTCAGAACTGACTGGGGTCATGCTGCAATTTTGTCTAATTGTCTCTTTTCTTTTAATCCTCACTCCTGTGCTGGAGAACCTGCTAACTGACTGAGCAGGCTTGGTCAGATGGCACCTCAACATTGGAGCTCCAGAAAGTGGGATACAGTGAAGGACATCGCAGGAATTGGAAGCTCGTGCAAAGGAAAGTAAAGAAGATTTGGGACAGTGTAAGTAATGTTAAGTAATGGTAAGATGTGCTTTGTGTATGTGTTTAGAGTTATACTAAAATCTAGAGAAGCGAAGGTAATTCTCATAGATGCTTTTAGTCTTTGAACCCTGACTAGAGATTGTTTACACCCTAGACATGGGTTTGAGAAAAGCAGTCCTCCCTGACAATCTGGGGATGCTTTGGAGAAAGAGAAGGAAAATGAACTTAAGCTGTCTCAGAGCTCTCCTAGGAACAGGCAGAGGTCAGGAGATGTCCTGCCTCCTCTCTGCCTCTAACTTGAGAAATGCTTGGTTCTGGTTCCTTTAGGTTGTTCAGCCCTTGATTCAGTTTTTAACTAGTTTCAAAAAGAAAAAGAAAAAAGAAAAAAAAGAGAAAAAGAAAAAGTAAAAACAAAAAGCAGTTTCAATTGGCCTTTGAAGTCAGGCACCTGTGGTTAGGAGTCTAGCTAGCACCGATAGAGAAGCCCTTCCATGGTCTCATTGTCTGTAAAAGCCACTCTTAAAGTGGCCAGCAGTTTTTTGGCTTCTATGGTAAGAAGCTGACAGTTGTTTCTTCTAGAAAAATCTGTGACTATGATTCTTGGGTTCAGCAGGTGACAAAGTGCTTCTCTTGAAATTACAGGTAGAAAAAGTATGAATTTTGTCCGATTTAAATAAGTAAATGTGTGCAGCCACTTCATTTTTGTTTCTGACTGGTTTTAAAAGTATAAATATGTTCTGCATGTCTTGTTATAGATTATTGGCTTATAAGTTATTGGGTACAATTAAAAATTTGTAACATTGGTAACAGAAAGTTGGTTTAAAACTGGTAACTCAGGGTTGGAGTCATTCTAAACAGCAACATGTGGCATGCGCCAACCCAGAGAAACAGGTCTCTAAAGATACGTCTAAACTAGGTGATATTTTGTGTATTATAAAGACTTATAAAAGATTTAGGGCAGTGTCTCTTTGAGGTATTGGAGGCTCTACTGTCTTGCATTCATGTGCAAGAATTGACCCTCAAACTTTGCAGCATGGGGGTGATGCACTTGGTGTTTGGAGAAACTGGATTGATCCATGGAGGTTGAGTTTTGCTTTCCAAAGTTATGGTTGTGCTCTGGTGTAACAAGGGAAACTTGAAGATTATAGTTAAATTGTCATTGTTCCATTGGCTGCAAATTGCAGTTAGATCACAGGTTCGGGATTTTAACTCACACATATTTGTAATTAAGAAAAAAAAATCGGCAGGTGGACATTGTTGCATGGTTTGCTGCAAAGGGTTGATGAGGCTATGGAACTTGTAGAGGCATGGCAGCCTGGCTTGCCTACTCTAGCTGCCATTCCAAGAAATGCATATAGAATTATTATAGATTTGGAGGATTGTTTTTATACTGTTCCTTTACATTCTGGTGACTGTGGGATGTTTGCATTTAATGAGTTTGCTTGTAATTTTGGAGAATCTATGAAGTGATATCACTGGAAAGTTTTGCTTCAAGAAGTGTAAGAAGTGTAAGAAATTTTGTTGCTGCTTCAGTACAAGAAGTTAGGAGTTTGAATCTTTCAGTGTATATTATTCATTATATGGCTATTTTGTTAGCTGATCCCTTTGAAGGAATTTTATACTACAAGCCTTTCCTCTCATACTTTATGCTGTAAAATCTTGGCATGCTTGTTGCTCCAGAAAAGATTTGAAGGCACTATCTTTTTCAATATTTGGGACTTCAGTTATATCCTAAGCAGATTGTGGCACAGAAAATTCTAATAAGAAAAGATAGTTAGGGCTGGAGAGATGACTCAGCAGTTAAAAGCACTGACTGCTGTTTTGGAGGTCCAGAGTTCAATTCCCAGCAACCACATGGTGGCTCACAACCTGGGATCTAGTGCCCTCTTCTGGCTTGCAGATGTACATACAAAAAAAGAGATAGTTTGCTTTTAATGATTTTCAAAAGTTGTTAAGAAATATTAATTGGCTAAGACCTTATCTTAAGCTTACTACAGGAGAACTTAAACCTCTGTTTGATACCTCAAGGGGGATGCAAATCCTAATTCCCCTCGACAATTAACTGATGAGGGGTGGATAGCTTTGCGGAAGGTGGAGGAAGGTATTAGTCAACAACAGATACATTATACAGACTAGTTGATTGTTGGCTGTTTCCATTATTGCTACTCATGCGTCCACAGCAGGCCTTTGCCAAAAGAGACCATTAATGTGGATTCATCTTTCTTCATCTCCAAGTAAAGTTTTAACACCCTATTATGAAGCTGTAGCTTTGTTAATATAGGATTGTAGAATAGAATCAAGAATATTTTGGGAAAGAACTTGATGAAATATTTACTCCTTATTTCAAACAGCAGTTAAATTGGTTATTGCAGAATACTGATATTTGGCCTATTGCATGTGCAATCTTTTCAGTCAAAATTGATAATCATTATCCAAAAGATAAGTTGTTACAGTTTTCCTCTATGCATGCTTTTGTATTTCCTATGAATTTATGCATGAAGCTCATAGAAAATGTGCTTACTGTATTTACAGGTGGCTCATCCAATGGGAAGGCAGCATATGTGATTGGATCACATGTTCATTCTCTTGAGTTTCCCCCTGCTTCAACACAAATAGTTAAACTACGTGCTGAAAAACCAAGCTTTTAATTTGTATACTGATAGCCAATATATAGCTCATGGTTTACAATTACTTGAAATTTTTCTTTTTAGATATTGCTAATTCTCAAATTTTGCAATTACTTATGCAAGTACAACTCAATTTAAGAGAATGTACAGTTCCTTATTTTGTAGGACATTTAAGAGTTCATACTGGACTGCCGGGACCCCTTAGTGAGGGCAATGCCACAGCAGATTTGTATACCAGGAAAGTTAAAGGCCTTACAAAGGAACAGTTAGCTAAACAATCTCATTCTCTACATCATCAAAATAGTAATAGCTTGAGACAACAATTTGGTAGTTCTCGAGAATGTGCATGTCAAATTGTAAAGACTTGTCCTGAATGTCCTCAATTTCTTCCTGTGTCACATAATGGTGTTAATCCTTGAGGACTTATACCTAATCAATTATGGTTACTCATTTTTGACTTTGGAAAACTAAAATATGTACATGTGACTATTGACACCTTTTCAGGCTTTCTAGTTGCAACTGCTTTAACAGGAGAAGCAACTAAAAACATAATTAGTCATTGTCTACATTATTTTTCTATGCTGGCTATTCCAAATCAGATTGAACAAACATTGGAACTGGCTATTATAGTCAAACATTTGAGATGTTTTGTCAACAATTTAACATTGCCCATATTACTGGGATTCCTTTTAATCAAGGACAAGGTATTAAGAAATAGGTATTATGGAACTTTAAAACAATACCTTCATAAAATAAAAAAGGGGGAGTTATATCCCTGTACACCACTAATTTATTTAAATCGAGTTCTTTTATTTTAAAATTTTAAAATTTGGATGCCAAGGAACTGAGTGTCTATGGCATCCTACAACTAGGCATACTTCGACCTAGGTGAAATGAAAGGATCCACTTACAGGCATATGCCATGATCCAGATCAGGTATTTAATATGGGGAAGAGGGAATGTTTGGGTTTCTTCCACAGGATGCTGCAGGAGCTTGGTGGTGAGACATTCTGATGCTGTGACCAAGAATGATGCTGACCTGTGTGTTTGCTGAGTGCCCTGACAATGGTGACTGGGAAGCTGTATTGAACATAAGTTCCTGACCCACCTTTGCTTGCCTATATCCCAGATTGGACAAGCTGCCTTGCTTCAAGCTTTTAGACCTTGTGGGACAGAGAATCAAAAAGAGAAGTTATAATGATTCTTCTACTTCCTTTAATGTGATCAGTTATTCTGATTCATTCATGGACTGGTCTAGAAATCAATGTCATATTGGAAATGACAGTCTTCATTTGGAAGGCTGGTTCTGTACATTTTCAGAGACATATCTGGAAGTTAGCTGCAGCTCTCTATGAAGTCACACTGGCTATAGATAACATTGGGACAGGATCTGACTAACAACAAGTGTTAGTGCATGTGTTAAAACTTCTAATATTTTATTAATTGGTCATTTTTAAAATTACTTTTGTCTTCTTCTAAAGTATTCAATGTAAGTTATATTGATTGTATACTTTCTAATTGTGTTAGTGTGTTGAAATCTGGCATGTCTATTATTGTGGTTTATCAACCAGCTTTTGTTTTATTGCCTGTGAGCATTACAGAACCTTGGTAATCTGAAAAAATCTTGCAAGTGAAGAAGTAAGTCAGGCTTTAAGCAGAAGCAAGAGGATGGTGGGCTTGATTGTTGTTGGTATAGCAGCTTTGATTACATTAATAGCTAGCAACACTGCCTATGCAATTGCTTTGACTTAAGAAGTTGGGACAGCTATATTTGTTAATTATCTAGCAAAAAAAATGTTACTAATGTTCTGAGTATTCAAGAGGATTTAGATAGATGTTTGGAACACTGATGCTCTTTATGATACTATTCAAATTGGAGAGGAGGTTCAGGGTTTAAATGTAAGGAGACATCTCAAGTGCCATGCCAAATACCAATGGATTTGTGTTACTTGTAAAATTTACAATGACAGCCACTATGATTGGGAAAAGTTTCAGAGACACTTGCAGGGTATTTGGCACAATTCTAACACCTCTATGGCTATTCTAGCTTTGCACACTGAGATTATGAATTTAAAGAATGCTGCTCCATTAAGCTTTGATCCAGCAGATACTGCTGATAAAATTATTCATGGCCTGATATCAATATTTCCATCTCGGTCAAGCTTCAAGAATGACATATATAGCTTGATCATACTAGCCCTTTTTGTTCTGGGAATACTTTTATTCCCACTTGCTATGTTAAAGCTTGTCTTTAACAACATCAACATTTTGGCAGCCAAAGTACATGGCTTGAAACTAAAAATGAACCCCCAAATATAACAGTCTGGCAAGCCAATGATGGGCAACCTTCTGCAGCGCCTTACCAACCTAAGACATAAGTACATTGCTTTTGATAATGCATATTCAATGACTGGTAAGGGGGAGCGTTCTTGTCAGAATGACCTAAGACAGGCTCAGTCTTGTTAAATAAATTAAAGGGGGGAAATGTGGAGAGCTTATGGGGCTGCTTGGCAGGAATCTGACATTGGCCAAGGACAAGGAAATGGGCTTTAGGCAGGAATCTGACTTTGGGCCATCACAAGGAAGTAAGTTTAGGCAGGAATCTAATTTTAGGCTAAAACAGAGAAGTAATTTCAGTCAGGAATCCAAGTCTAAGGCTAGAACAAAGAAGTAGGTCTCAGGCATGAATATGACTGTGGGCTAGGACAGGGAAGTAGGCTCAGATATTTTTGTCATCCCAATAAGCCTTTAGAAACAGCAAGAGTGATCATGGGTGGGATTGTATATTGCCTTGTTTGTTCTTTGACTGATTGTATTGTATTGTTGGTTCCTCAACCTAGAACTGACCTAAATATTTGCATGCAATTAAAAGGGTTTAAAAGAAATATGGAAATAAACAAACCTGCCTCAGTCTTCAGCCTCAGAACTGGCTGGGGTCATGCTGCAATTTTGTCTAATTGTCTCTTTTCTTTTAATCCTCACTCCTGTGCTGGAGAACCTGTTGACTGACTGAGCAGCTTGGTCAGGAATGATACCACTACACTCAGGGCAGGTCTTCTCCCCTCAGGTAATGCTCTTTAGAAAGGCCTTCACATTCTCAGGGACATTCTTTATCAATCTTCTAAGTGATTCTGAATTAACGAAGATATTTGTCAAGATTAAGATTAAGTACCACAGTTATCTTAAGGGTTACAATTCATCCATAATTATTTTTCTGGTGATTGCCCCCCCCCACTGCATCTGTGTGTGTGTGTGTGTGTGTGTGTGTGTGTGTGTGTGTGATGAGAAACTTGCCTTTTGAGAACATAGTTCTAAGATCATTGGGGAGTTGACTCACGCCATCACAAAGTTTGATGGAGATCAATGTCTACCTTCAAATGGACCACTGGAAAACTTTCAAACTTAAGAAATGGAAGTTACAATTTAAAATCTGTAGGTATTTTAAAATGCTGTTGGTACTGCTGTGTTGTATAACACTGTCCTCAGAGCAGTAACAGACATTACTATTTTTATCAGAGCAGCTGTGATTACTCAGAGGAGGCCCTTCAACAAGGTTAGGCCTGTTGATAACTCCCTCATGGAAGGAGAGTTCGGGAAGGTCGTTAAATCTACAGCTGAGACCCCACTCTCTATACCATGCTTATGGCTGCATGTAATCCTGCCCAGCTGCCTGTGGTCTCATGAAGAGCTGGATTAAATAGGAAGCTAAAGATTAGCTAAAGGACTCTGTCTACACAGCTATGATGAAGTTGCCAGGCTTGGATGAGACCCTTCAGGGGTGCAGCTGCTTAAGGGTCATTCACAGTTCTGTTAAGTAGCATCTCAGTCATTCTCCTGTAAAAAATCCCAGTAAGCCAGACACGGTGGCACACAACTATAATCATAGCATTCAAGAGGCAAAGGCATACAGATCTCTGTGAGGTCAAAGCCAACCTGGTCTACACAGGAATTTCTAGGACAACCAGGGTTACAATGTAGTGAGACCCTATCTCAAAAGAAAGTAACCCCAATAAACTTATTGCTTCACAATAACTAGATGAAAGTATTACCTTGATTTTTCATTGGCGCACTATCTGGAGTGGTAGATGTTTGTTCATTCACCTCAGGAAAATATATTGCATTGACTGTTGTAGTTGTAAACTGTGTGTATTTTTTGTTGTTTATTTAATGTGATTGAAACTTCTATGTTTTGCATGGAACATTAAGATATTTAAAGCATTTTTTTTCTAGTGCTAGCATGAAATACAGAGCTCCTCAGTTTTTCTGTTCTTTTTTTCTAGATTTTTGTATGAAAGAACATTTAAGTCCACCTGTAAGCCCACTGCTTGCAGACTAACACTTCGAATGATTTGATGTTATTTCTCTCCATTCCTTATGAATATATTTATTGCTCATATTAATTTACTTGGCATATTGGATGTCATCAAATATTATTTACAAAGCCATATTTGAAAATGCTATCACATCCCTTTTCTTAATGTGTTTAACCATCCTGGTATTGTTAGAAACTTTAGTTAGTAATTGTTAGTAGACTTATTGTTTGCCATTTCTCACTCTTTATATTGCCACCAATATGCAAAGCCTTTGAAGTATTTCCTCTTGACCTAAGATGTTTTCCTGAGCTTCTAAAACCACCTCCAAGAAAATCATTTACCCTGGAATCCGGGGCTGCTAAGAAGCTTTTCAGAGATTTTAGTTTCTCTCAAATAAATGTGGTCTCTTCCCTGAAAGAAGCTGTAGTTTGTGAGATGTTTCTCTTGCTTGTTAAAGAGTCTCTGGTTTGTTTGATCTGTCCAGTAGCTGAGTTGGTTAGGAATGACCTTCCTCATGAAGAGAGTAGTTGAGTTCAAACATGGAGAGTTGGATACCTTTCCGGGAAATGTGTTGAGTCAGGTGTGACTTCATTATGATGTACCCAATGTCTCAGTCCTCCCTAGTGTTCTCTTTCCTCCTCTGAGTGTCACACTCTTACTTTTTCTGTGTCTTTGTCTGGGTGATACTCTCCCTTTGGACTCAGCTTGCCCCTCTTCCACCATGTGGAAGTTTTAGAAATCTTGTGTTATTCCAGAAAACAATCTAACTGACCATCTTGATGGTAAGGCAAAGCCCCCCCCCCCTTTAGGTTCCTAATACCAATTTTTATGAAATGAATTCTACATGTATCCACCCCATGAATAAAATATCTGTATGGGAGAAAATGCATTTAAAAAGGCTAACATCAGACCCTATATCTCCCTCCTACCAAAGGATAAGGACACAGAGGGACTTTGTGCTCACAGATAAGCACTAGCAAACCCAGAAATGTTAAACACAGAGGATTATCTCTTTAAAGGGAGAGATATATAACCTGTTTTCTACCCAGAAGGCTTTGAGCAGATGTAGTTAATAGACTGGTGACCTTAGTACTATCTGTGTGGCTGAGACCACAATGGATCCTTCCCTGGACTCTTATCATAAGCTTGTTTTTCTCAGTTAATCTAAAGAACCCATCATTATGGAAGCTGTCACAAGTACTTCATAAAAAAGTATTGGTATAGTCATGTCTTAAGCTTTGTTATGCACATGAGATTGAATTATTACCAGAAAAAATTTCATTAAGTTATGCTGTGCTTAAATATGTCTAAAATAATCTACTTGTAGTCAATTCCTATACAGAGATATGCTGAGCACAAATGCCTTCTGCATCCTGTGGACCACTACTCTGCTGTGGTGTTTGAAGATCCCCCATAGGGACAGGTAAAGAGAATCTTCATATTTTATTTGATTTTAATTCCTTTTAAATGTTTTTTAATTGCATGTGTACAGGAATACACCCATGTATGTAGATGCCTATGGCATTAAGAAGACAATGTAAGGTACCATGCAGCCAGAGTGACAAGCAGCTGTGAGCCTCTAGATGATGCGGTAGAGAAGCACCATCCATATGCTACATAAAAGCTCTGGACCATAGTTCCAATTGAATCCTGCTGTGTTGTTTATCCTTTGCTCAGCTACCTGAAACGTTGTCATGTTCCTGAGAATATATTGTTGGTCACGCGGTCCCTTACAAGAAACAAGTGTCCCCACACCACTTTTGAAGCTGCCTAGAAGAAAAGTAACAATGAAATAATTGGCCTCCAGTTTTTGTTTGTTTTTGTTTTCTCCTTGGAGACAACAGTTGTGAGCTAAAACTGTCTCCCTCCGTAGCACATTGTCTGGACCTTCTCTAGGCTCATCTAATGGACAGTGATTGCTTGCAGAAGTGTATCCTCACCCCTTCCTAACTACCATGCATGAGGCCTGACCCACAAGTGTAGTCACAGGAAACCCTAAAGTCAAGGAGACATTAGACACAAAGCTATGACCTCACCATCACCTGCTTCTCTTGCTGGACTCTGGATGTCAGCCCCTCAACCCAATACCTCAGTCCTGCTGTTTTCTAAAACTCAGGAGGTCTTCTAATGTGTTTCAGTGCTGAATGTAATGCCAAAGCATGAGTCTAGATCTTTTAAAAGATTGATCCATTGATATTTATATATGAGTGTTTTTTCTGCTTGTACACAAGTGTACCAAGTGCCCATTGAGGCCAAAAGAGGACATCAGATTACCTACAACTGGGGTTAATAGAGGATTGTGGGCTATCATGTTGGTGCTAGAGGCTTAATCTGTAAGCAGTAAATGCACTTAACTAATAAGCCACCTCTTCAGCCTCCATCTTAGACATTTAAAAAATAATTTACTTCCTGGTGTTTGAACTCGTACCTAACCATACTGAAATCCGTTCCCAGATGGAGATTTTAGCAATGTTTGGGCCTTCTCCTAAAGTCCCAACAACAAACTGAGGAATGACTGCACACAAGTTTACTCTAGGGACCCAGTGAATGGATTGGGCTTCCTTACAAAGGCAAGGTAAGAGGTTGATTACAGGGGTGTGGGTGTTTCTCCTACAGGCTGCACCTGAAAAGCATTTTAACCAGAAGCTAAGAGAGCTTCCTCCTAGTTGCAAAGATGGGATTTGCTTCCTCTAACTTTCCTAACCTTTGTACTTATGCTGACTAGTTTTATGTGAACTTGATGTTGGATATAGTCATCTGTGAGGAGGGAACCTCCGTTAAGAACCTTTATAAGTTCTTACTTCAGTAAGCCTTTAGGATATTTATTAATTGCATTGATGTAGGAAGGCCCATCGCACTGTGTAGGGTGCCCCTGGTGGTCTTGGGCTCTATAAGAAAGCAGGCTTAGCAAGCCATGAGGAGCAAAGCAGTAAGCATCACCTGTCCATGGTCTCTGCATCAGCTCCTGCCTCCAGTTTCTTTCTGCTGTTTTGAGTTCTGGTTCTGATTTCCTTCAGTGATGGACTATACTGTGGGAGTATAAGCTGAATAAACCCTTTCGTCCTACAAGTTGCATTTGGTCATGTTGTTATAACACAGTGACAGCAACCCTTATTTAACTTAGATAGACTTCTAACTCCTCTCTGATATCACATGCAATTATGGCAGAGTTGTATACAACAATGGTAGGGAGCACTTGAATGTTTAAATGAAAGTCTCATGGTTCTCCTCACCCTCCATGGAGGAGTGTAAATAGTCAACAAGCTTAGCTTGGATGAGCTTTGGTAAGTAGTAACAGCTGAAGTTCCCAAGATGATAGTTGCTTGTCTCAGAGGACAGTCACTCAAAATAATGAGAAAGCATATAAAGAAACAGTCTAGAGCTTGATAGAGTTTTATAAAAAGATCAACACATTCTATGCTTCTCCCAAGATCCCATCTTGTATCCTTTTCAAGCTTCTACCCCAAGGCTGTGAGCTATCCTGACTTTCATCATACTGGCTATGTTTTCTGTTTATATTCTTTGTGAAAGTTTAATCATGAATCCTCTTGAGCCTGACTTTATTAGATAAGTGTAATGTTGGTGAGATTCAGCTAGACTTGTCATATATATTCACTTGCATTGTGATCTACAATGGCTGCATACCAATCTCTTCTTTGTTGGATGGACATTTACTTACTTTGTAGATCTAGCTAATACAAATTTTGCTGCTTATGAAATTCTTCATCCAAAGCTGTGATGTATGTAAGTATGTATTTCCATCAGGCAGACATCTCAGAAAGTAATGGATGGACATACACTGGACTTTACTGGATACTGGCAGAGGGCTTCCTAATGTGTGAGTAAATGTTCACTTGGTTCTGCATTCTCACTGATACTTGGTAAATTTAACATCTTTTTAGAATCCTCTTTTAATCTTTTATTAAATTTACCCTTCAACAATTTCAACAAAGAGGAATAGCAAGAGCCTGTTTTGTCGTTGTTGTTGTTTTTTTGTTTGTTTGTTTGTTTGTTTTTTTTGTTTTGGTTTTTGCTTTCCTGGCTGACACAGAAGGACATATTTGCTTTCATGGCTGACACAGAAGGATGTATTTCCACTTGTCACCGGGATTTTTGTTTAATAATTCCTGAGTATTAGGTACAGCATTAATCATCCATACAGGCTATCACCCTGCTAATTCTCAGTCTTTATTAGACGTAACAAGTGGCAGATCAATTCCACTCCTTCCCTGTAGGAAACAAAACGCGGGCGGGTGCCCAGGGCCCCAAAGCCACCCAAGTGGCGGAGGAGGAGGCCCGCTACTGGGGTGGGGTATCACGCGCGGGATTCTGGAGGCAGAGCGGGCCATGGGTTTGGAGCACTTCCTACCTAGGACGCTGTAGTTCCCACATGGTCGAGGCGGTCGCAGAGTAGAAGTAGGCCCACGCAGACACATGGAATTGAGTTTCCATGAAGTAATTTTACTGACAAGAATGGTGAATCTGGTGTGCTATCCCCAAAAGCCAGGAGGGGTTTTCTTATATTGGGGAGTATCAAGGGGAGCAGTTAGGGAGGGGAAAACTTAATTACCTATGTCCCCCGGCCTCATTAATATGCAAATCTCAAGGCAGAGGGCTCTTAGGCATGCCCCTTACCTGTGTCTTACATGACTTAAGGGTACAGGTGAAATGGAGAGGGCAGGTCTGGGGCCTGGCTTTTGGGGGCATGGCCACACCTGCAATCTCAGGGTTTCCAGGCCAATGGCAGCCCTTCCATGGCCCAACACTTCCCATCTTGCCTCTCCCAGCTTTCTATCTTTGTCCACTCCCAGTAAACCCTCTCTTTGTTCTGATATCCCCTCCACCCCAGTGACCCTGCTCTGGGCTCCTGGCTTCTATAGGTATTCCAAGTTAAACACACACATCTAAAGATCAGAAGCTAAGATCCACAAATGGGTGAGAACGCTAGAATTTGCCTGTCTCCATGTGGGTCACCTCACTCAGTATAACCCTTTCCAGTCCCACCTTGTACCTGCAAGTTTCATAATTTTATTTTTACATCTAAATAAAATTCCTCTGTATGTATCACATTTTCATTATACCTTTAGCTCTTGCTGGATATCTGGACTGATTCCTAGCTATGTTGGATAAAGCAGGAATAAATATGGATGGGCAAGTATATCTCTAGTAGGATGTGGTACTTTTAGGGAGCATGCCCTGAGTGGTAGAACCAGGTTTCACAGTAGATGTATTTCTAGTTTTTATGAGAAAACTGCACACTGATCTCCAGAATGACTGCATGAGTTTGCAGCCCTACTGAGAACAAATAAGCATTCCTTTCCTCTGGTTCTCATCAGCATTGGTTGTCATTGGGTTTTGATGACAGCCATTCTGACTGGGTTGAGATGGAATCTCAAAGTACTTTTAACTTGTATTCCCGATAGAATTGTGTTGTTTAGTTTTTATTTTTATGTTTACCATATTTATGATAGGATCTTACTATGTAGCCCCTACCTGGTCTGGAACTCACTACGTAAACCAGGCTGGCTTCAAACTCACAGGGATCCATCTGAGATTAAAGACATGAACCGCTCTGCCCAGCTGTTTGACTACTTTCAAAGGTGTTTATTAGCTTGGTTCCTTCCCCCTCTTTCTATCTCTCATTCTGTGTGAAGATCTATGACCCATTTTGATTAAGTTGTTGGGTTTTTTTTTTTTTTTAAGCTTTTAAAAGTATTCTAGGTATTAATCCTCTTTTGACAAATAACTGGGCAAAGATATTTTCCAATTCTATGTTGCTTTCTCACTTGATTGACAGTTTTCTTTGCTGCCTAGAAGCTGTTTTAGTTTGATGAGGACCCATAAGTCAGCTGTTGGTCTGGTTTTATGAGTGACCAGAATCCTGTTTAAAAGTTCCTGGATATACCTGTGCCTTATAGAGCAATACTCATTTTTCTAGCAGTTTTGATCCTGAGGTCCACGATCCCATTTAGAATTAACTTTTGTTCAGGGTAAGAGCTAAGGATCTAGTCTCACTCATCTATACACAGACAGACACTTTCTCTAAACCTATCATTGAAAATGCTGTATTTTCTACAATGTATAATGCAGATATCTGGCAAAATCAGATGGCTAAGTTGTGTGGACTTGTCTGAATCCCCTATTCTATTCCTTTAATCTCTGCCTGCACTTTTATGCCAGCACCAAGCTGCCTCTAACACTTTGACTTAGAATTTTCTTTGCTCAATTCCTGTTATTCATAGATTGGGGAAAATATATATATATCCAAAGATTATATATATATATATATCCAAAGATACTACATATTTTGTTCATTTGGCCTTTTTATTTATCATTTTCTTTAGATTAAATTTCATAATTTTACTTTGACAACTAACTAAAATTCCTCTGTATGTATCATATTTTATTTCCCTTTCACCTGTAAATGTTTGTTCATCATTTTCTTTGAATGATCGAATCCTTCTGACTTGCCCTTGGGTCCTATTATTTTATCTTCCCCACATTCCATTCTGTTGATGTTGCTTTCTGCTAAGCTTTTTGTTTGAATCACTGAAATTTTCACATCCAGCTTCATTTCAGATTGAATTTTTTTCAGTATTTCTCTTTAATGAGTTCTGATTTCATTTCTTGTTTTAGCCTCTTTACTCAGTTGCTTGTGTTTCTTTGGGCTTCTGTTGGTTCATTCATATTGTCTTTAAGTTAGTGTGGGTGTTTTTGAATTTATTGGACTCTTTGAACATGTTTATGATTGTGCTTTTGGACTTTGTCTGGCATTTCATCTAAGTTGTTGCCTTAGTTAGGTTTCTAACTAAAGAAACATCATGGCAAAATGAAACATGGGGAAGAAAAGGTTTGTTGTATCTTATACGTCTACATTACACTCCATCACTAAGGGAAATCGGGGCAGGAAACTAATGCAGAAGCCATGGAGGAGTGCTCTCCCTATACCACTGTCCTGACACTGCACTCCTCAATACAATGTCAGCACAATGAGATTATGCTTCATGGTCTGTTTTCTAGGAAGTCCAAGCTCTCTTCTAAAGTACTCTGCCTCAAACCATCTTGTTGCTAAACTTCCTCCCCAGGGAGAAACATAAATAAGTCTACCTCTTGTGCTAACAGCAAACAGAGGCACAATTCTGCGAAAGTTGACTCTGAGGAAACAATGACTTTATTGGACTTCTTTACATAGCATGGGTAAGGGTTTATTTAAAGAGTTGGGGATATTCCTCCACCAACAGTTCTCACCTGGAAAGCTTTTACTCAGCAAGGGTGAGTGTTTTCTTCTTATCACAAAGATGGAGCCTCCCCCTCCACCATGTTCCCCAGCCTCTCTGAGACTATAAGAAATCAAGGCAGAACTGCTTACAGCAGGTAAAAGGAAGAGACTGGATAATCAAGTAAGGATCCTCTGACCCTCTCCACCTCTCCATGGTGGAATGCAAAATATGCTCAGCTGGGATAATCCTTTTGTAATGGGCACAGCTGCACTCTCCAGTATGGTAGTTGTGTGGCTCAGAAGACAGTCACAACTCATCTCCTGTCCCAGCACATATACACAGAATCCACACCAAATGTTACTTTTGTCTTTCCCTCTATTGTGTATGCCATCATGCTGACAGCCAGGCCTCAAGCAACTGAGCGATATATGACTACTGCTGAGCCCCAGTGTTTCATTTCCATCCTGGTGTGACTTGTATTGGTGTCTGTAGAGTCCCAACAACCCTTGCCTTAGTATTCTTGGGCCTTTCTCCTCATGCATAAATATCTCTAATCTCTACTTTACACCATTCATAAATGTTAGGCTTTGTTGCTTCCTATTCCACAGACATCAGGAGAGAAGAAGCAGGAAGGCAAGAGGGAGAAATAAAAGTATCGCATAATGCCAGCTGTTTAGGAAGGTGTATCCTGACTTAAAAAAAAAAAAAAAAAAAATCTTTTGCTGCTTTAGTAAGATGCTGGCATTTGAGCCCAAATCCAATTGAAACATAAACAGTGACTAAAACTGGATGCCTGAGAAGTAAGGAAAAGATATAAAAGCATATGTGAAATGTTATGACTAGAACTACTTTTGGGATTCTGGAAAACAAACAAGAAGGGGGAAGCTAATAACATTTGAGTCATCAGTGGAGTATAGCCACAGTAATCTGATCAGATCCACACGAGAATATTGAGAATGGTGACACTCTTCAGACCAATCATAGTCAAGCTATGATGGTATGGTATAGTTATTCATTTGTCAACTTGCTCCACCATAGATTTAGGGCTTTTACCAACTTTCTGAATGTCTCTCAAAGTTAGAGTTTACAGTTGTGTAACGACTAGTTCCATATTCCTGGAGGCAGAATGGGACACCAATAGCCTCTGACTTACTAAGCATTTGTACCCACTATCTCTGCTTTCTGGTGAGCTGAGAGTCAGCAGAACAGAATTCTGTCACTCAGATTTTAGTTGACTGCTCAAGGGAACCATTGTCTATTTCCTGCTGAGCTGGCTGCCTGAGAAGCATCATGGCATGAAACCCCTTGCTGAGTTCAGCCATAGTGCTGTGTTATACCATTGCATGGGCCCAGAACCATCTTTCCTGCTCCACAGAGTATCCTCCTGGACACCAAGGCCCAGCTCTCAAAGAACAAGTGTAATTACACTAACCTCTAAAAAAGGAAATTCACCTGCCTTCTAAACATCCTAATACCTCATCAGAGATTCAGAGTGATGGATAAGATAGGATGCCCGCATCTGTCAAGCTGCCTTCAGTTGGTGAGATGTACAGGGATGAGCAGCTAACTTATGATTCCCTTTCTTGCCTTATGCAACAGTAATCCATCTGGTCTCTGGACCATACACTGGCTTACCTCATCTAAAAGTGAAAACCTCTTCAAAGGACTCTTCAGTGGGGTTTCACTTTTAACTGAAAATTTCTAGCTACATCATCTCAGGACCGAGGGCAAGCATCAGAGAGGTTTTGTTTCTATAGACCAGGAGCTGGGACAAACTCAGAGCTCTGGAACACTAGGTTTGAGAATCTGAAGCTTCTATTGAAAGAACAGGGAATGATTCATTCATATATTTTCATGGGGTTCCAGAGCATGTAAGATGGAATTTGCCATGTTGGGCTAAGGTGTTGTCCTCACTATAAATGGGTGAGCTGTTAATGCCAAAGCAGTTACTCCAGCTGTTACCTGAGGAATTAGATGGCTTCTTATTTCTCATGGCTCTGCCAAGCTCATCTCTCAAACTAAAGAAATGTCAGAGATTATTATCAAAGGCTACAATAGTCCTTTGTGTGAGGACAAATGACTCAGGTACAGGTACTTTCTAGACTTTCCTCAGGGCAGATGTCATTAATCAATCCTAGACCTGGAAGCACCTTTCTCAATATTCTACTCCATGCAGTCATAAGCTTATGCATACAAGTTAAATTGCATTCCTGCTTTGTTCTCTGCTCAATTGCAATGTCATTGTACTTGTGGTCTGTTCCCACATATGTTGCTTGCATGTATTTGTAAGAGTTCAATGCATACATAGATTATAACCACCATTCATTGTGCACAAGAGACAGTCTTAAGATAAGACTCCAGAGGATAAATACAAGACCAAAGCTACCAAGACAGCTTTACTCCTGTGACTACAGTAAGTCCTCAATTTACAAGTGTCCCCCTAGAAATGTCATAGCCACCCTTGAGAAAGTGAGAGTTCCTGATGGAGAATGGAGTGTCCAATGGAGAGGAGGAAGTCAGAGGATGTCATCTATATCACACATTGTTTCCCAGTCATTTCCTTGGATCCTGAAGATCCTGATGGAGGAAAATAGAACATAGTGCCTTTTCTGGGTGGTTGACTTACTCCTATTCTAATACCATTATTCTTGGGAAAGCTGCAGAGATATATTTGTAATATATTGATGTATAAATCTATCTATATAAGGCTGATAACAGGATCAAGGCCAAACCAGCATTAAGTCAGTAGCCAAGAAGCTGGCCATAAGCAAGTTATTTCAAAGGGATGACCAGAGGGAAGAGCTAATTGATTCATTGCTGGAGACCTGATTCCATGCTTGGAGAAAGCCCAGGCTATTTCTAGCCTAGGAAAAGTTGTAAATACAAGTTGTAAGAGAGGAAGAGGGAGTAGATGGCACCCATATTAATTCCAGAAGTCTCCTGACTGTTCCTGCAGTCTGTCTGAACACTTGTAATTACTCCACACTCCCTGCTTCTTCTTCTCCCAGCTTTCCCAAGAATAAAGGTATAATGCCTGAAACACAAACTGGAGTGGGCTCCCGAAACCCCTCAACTCATAGTGTTTTAGAAACAGCCTGTAAAGTATTTGTAAAGAAGTATAATTCTTCTGTATCAAAAGGCTTAACGGAAGACTAGTTTACACTCCTACCACACATGAACACTCTGGGATTCAAAATCTTTGGCTGATTCTAAATTGAAAGTAAACCCCAGCTTCCATTGAGTTCATTGCTCTTGATGAGTTATACACAACTCATTCATCATCATGCTGCTCACACAGTTTCTGATATGCCTTCTTTCTAGAAAATTCTAAGTAAACATTCATGGAAAGAAAGAAAAAAAACAGGAAAGCAATACCTTTGATCATAGAATCAGAGGGTAGAAAGAGTGAGGAAAGTCCAGGATGTAGTTTCCATTCTGGTAATATACTGACCACTGCAGGAAACTTTTGATGATTTATGTTGGCTGTCAGCTTGACATATGGAAAGATGGGATCCTAATTGAAAATTGCCTTCATCAGATTATCCTCTGGACATGAGTAGGACCATTGTCTTGATTGCCACTTGATACAGGAGGACTCAGCCCACTGTAGGCAATATCATCACTAGGCACGTGGGCCTGGGTTGTATAAGGAAGGTAGCTGAGCATGAGCCTAAAAGCTAGCCAGTAAGCAGCATTCCTCATAGTCTTTGCCACAGGTTTTTGCCTTGAGTTCTTTTACTCAGTGAAGGACTATGACCTGAAAGTATAAGTTGAAATAAACCCTGTCCTCCATAAGTTGCTTTACTTCTGATGTTTATCACTGCAATAGGAAAAGCAATCTAAAACAAAGCTTTAAAATTCTTTTGGAGGGAGGCCCCATCAATACACTCTCTGTAGTCATGGGACCCTATCATTTGGTACATATCAAGTCCACAACAAGTCAGTCTGACATTGACTATCTGTACTGAGAGCTGGAAACACCCAGATCAGACTCTCACAATGATGTGAGCTCATATTTCCCACCCCATAGCTGTAGTTATGATGTGGAAATCTTTCTATGCATCTCCATAACTGTCTTTTACAATTGAGCCAGTGTATCACTTTTCAAGTTTCATTCCCAGTCGTCCACTTCCACCTGTTAGGCCTCACCTCATAAAAGGTTGGAACCCTTCCAAAACAGAACCCCCAAATGGGGACCACATATGAGCCCATGGGAGGCATTTCAGTTCCTTGGATCATTTCATTTAACCAGTGCCCAGCTTTCTGACTTCCTTTAGGAAAATCCAACACAAAGTGACTAAAACTCCCATAATACTATTTCCTTTGAAGACTAATGATTTTCTAGTGATTTCTTTCCTAGCCATGTCAGAGTTTTTCAAATGTCTGGTTAAAAATCTGAACAAATTTTTAAAGATTCCTGTCACCTTCTCTAGTCCTTTGTATGTGAATACTGGAGATAAAAATGTTTAATCCCTTGGCTCAAAATCTCCTTATAGAGTTGTTAAAATGTCTTTATCAAAAGTATTTTATAGCCCAGGGCTGGAAATGGCACAGTGGGTGAAAATGTTTGCCAAAAGCCAGACAGTCTGAGTTCAGATCTCCACAACTCAAATGAAACACTGTTTGTGATGGAGTCTATCTGTAATGTCATCCCTCCTGAGGTGAGATAAGAAACTGAGACAGGAGAATCACCTGAGATCTCTTAGGTGGGCTAATATAGCAGTGGACACAGGAAGCAGCTGTTGTGATAAAATACCTTCACAAAGCAACTTAATGACCTCAAAGTGTGGTCCATCATGGGAGGGAAGGCAAGGCCACAGGACTTTATGTCTTCAGTTTTAAGAAGAGAGCGAGGAGTGCATGTGGACATACTGGTGCTCAGTACCTCTACTCCATTTTATACATTCCATGATCTCCACCCAGGCAATGGTTTATGCACACAATTAAGATGGTCTTCCAACATAATTCTTGTCATCAAGTCAACACCTCATAGATATTCTCAAAAGTTGATCTTAATCTCTTACAGGTATGCTAGGAGTATTCCCTCCTAGATGATTGAAGATTCTCTCAGATAGACAGTTAACACTGTCACACACACCTACATAGTGTATTTCAAAACCTTATGTGCTAGTAAGTATTTTTGTCAACTTGATACAAGCTGGGTCATCTTGGAAGATGGAATCTCAATGGAGAAGATATTTGTATTAGATTAGATTGTCTGTAGGTAATTATGTGGGGCATTTTCTTGACTAATAGTTGACATGAGAGGGATCAGCCTACTGTTGGCAGTTTTGGTCTTGGGTATGTGGTCCTGAGTCTGTATAGAAAAGCTAGCCAGCCATAAAATCAAGCCAGTAAGCAGTGCTTATCCCATGGCCTCTGCTTCAGTTCCTGCCTTCAGGTTTCCACCTTGAGTTCCTGTCCTGACACCCCTTCATGATCAACTGTAAGCTTTAAATTGAAAGAAAAGCCTTCCCTCTCCATGGTGCTTTTTACAGCAATAGAAAGCAAACTAGGACACCTGCCTTGGAAAATTATAATCAAGCAAATTTGGAACGAAGTAGATTCCCAAACAGGACCTTTCTGGGTACATCTGTATCACATCCAGTCCATCTGGAACACCACGTTCTGTTAGGATCAATCTTTGAGCTACTGTATTTGTTCTTGCTCCAACCTCACGAGGGCTGTGTGACCACATCTCCTTTACCATGTGAGGAGGAGATTTTCTGGGCCTCTGAGAAATGCAACTAGAGTTAATGTGGGCACCAGAGTAGGCAAAACTCTTCTTCCACACCTTGGTCAACCTTTCAGAAATTAGAAGATCTCCCCAGAAGTGTTTGATGCTGACTCCTTCTTTGCCTGTCAGCATGACAAAAGAAGCAAAAGAAAAAGATTCATAACAAATCAGAAAGTAATAATTTGGAAATCAACAGAAAAGGCCATGTACTTAGAAGAAACACTTCTAGAATGGTCTTATTAGAACCATCTTCCAATAAAAGTACAAAAGATTTGATAGGGTAGACTTCACCTTGGTGAAGGGTAGACTCATTCAAAACTAGCAATGTCTAGTTAGAACTCAGATGTCCATCTTCTTGTAGTGCAGACCAGTGGCAAGGGGCTTCACTGGTACAGACAGATTCACCTGGGCAGTGACTGCTTCTAGACCCTTAGTTAACTCATTGGCTCATTTAATCCTCTCTGAAGCTAAAGCTTCCCTTCCATTCTTAGTTCTAGTCTACCTGACATATGGTGAAAGTTTAGACAAGGTCATCTCCTGACAGAGGAGGATCTTTGATTGGAATTAGTTTTTCTGGCCATGCTGTTGTCACTATGCTGTGACAAAAAATTCTCAGAGGCCACAGAGCTTGATTTATGGGAAGGGATTATCTAGAGGTAGACTCCAGCATCCTGCCCTTGAAACCCTCTGTGGAGAAGAGAAGAGTGCAGGAGACATGACTCACACCACTCAGCAGACTTGCCTTACTCTTTTTCCTTCTCTTGGGATGGTCCTCTGTCATGGTGTCATGATTACTACCTTCCTGTCATTATCTCTGCTGCTATTAATAATAAATGAATAATTCAAACAGTAAACTTAGAGGTACCTGGCTCCTCTTCTGCCCTGGGGAGCTGCCAAAGATAGCTCAGCCCCTGACAAGTAGCTGCTTGGAGAGGGCAAGAGGCTTGCTAAGAGGAACCATCATTTTCTTCAATTGCACATTTCTTCTGATTGCATACTATGTCCCTGAGAGGATGGGGTGTCTCCTCACAGTGTTATTCCCTCATTGTACTAGAAGCAAGGCAAGAGCATCAGCCGTGTTGGATGGCACTGCTGTCTGACTTCGGGCCAGTTAGCTAGTTTTTCTCATGATTTTTCAGATAACATCTGTCCAGGGCTGTGTGGGCCTGGGAACAGTTACTGGGAACCCCTTTTGTTATGAATCTGGTGGTGAGTATTGCATACCCACTAGAGAAATCTGTGGGAGGCCATCTTGGGATGATGGGTGGTCTGTAGGGGCTTCTCCTGGTCATCTATGGAGGAGAAATATCCAACAAAAGTGATCACTGAGTATGTGTGTGTATGGGGGTGACTATGAACAGTGAAGCGGAAGATAGGCTGTACTCTCTGTACAACCCAGACCTCTGTTCAAAAATGAGACCCCAGAGTTGTTTTTTACTCAGTAGCCAGCCTGGGACTGGTTGTCTTCCATATTCAGCCAGGAACATTCTGAGCTTAACCCTGAATGCCTGACCTTTTTAATTTTTTAAAGACTTACTTTTGGTTTTATGTAATGTGTTTGTCTACATTCATTTAAGTGTACCATTTGCATGAAGTACCTGCATCTACAGAAGACAGAGGGCATCAGATCTCTTGGAACTTGAGTTAGAGTCGGTTGTGAGTCCTGGGAACTGAAATGGATCCTCTAGTAAAGCAGCAAGTGATCTTATCTACTGAATCATTTCTCTAGTTCCAAGCTCCACCTTTTATAAAATTCCTTGTAGTAAACAAGTAAAGTTGGTGAGCCCAGAGTCCAAATGGCTTTGGTACACGGGCAAAATGTTACATATCTCAATATGATGAATATATGAATCCATTCTCTAGAAAGGATTGTGCTTTTAAAAGTGAAAATGAGTAATATCTGAATATTTTACATGCCGATGACAGTGTGTAAAGTGGATAACATGACAGGATGATAAAGAATTTACTAGCACTTTAAACACACAAGTTTTAAAAATAAAAGCAAAAGGTGTGGGTTGGGTAGAGAAGAGCAGGCTCAGTGGTTAACAGTTCATATTGCTGAGGACATAACTCACAACCAAGGGGACCTCAGTTCAGTTGCTCAACATGGCCTATAACTCCAGCTTCCTGGCATCTGTTGCCCTCTCTGGGCACTGCACTCACACACACAACCCCATACAAAACCCACAATTAAAAAGAATCAAAGAAAGAATGAACAAAAAAAAAGACGAACCTTTTTCTTAGAAATTTTTCTCATGAGAAATTATCAGAAATGATAACACAAATTTTACATTTTCCTAAAATTATATTAAAAGAAAAAAGTAGCAAATGAATCAGATCACCAGTTAAATTATAGAACAACTAAGGTCATTAATTCTTTCAAAGGCCATGTTTGCCATGTAATAATCACCTTGTTTTCTATGACCACGTATTATTTTTCCTCTTGTTTCTAAGAAAACCATATATATTTGCCTTAGTCTTGCCTATTTAGCTTTGACAAATGTCTGAACCGTCTCAAAGAAGAAAGTTTCCTTTGGCCCATACTACCAGAAGTTGCTGCCCATCATCAGCTGACTGCATTATTTTGGTCCTGTGGTGAGGCAGAAGACCACGGCTGATGGGCAGAGTTAAGAGCTACTCATTTCTTGGCAACCAGGATGCAGAGAAAAAGATAGGAAGGAACCAGAACAAGATAGATCCCCCTCTCCAATGATGGAGGTGTTTCAGGTATACCCACCTTGCATATTTTCCTTCTTAAGAAATCCGTAAGTTAGGAACCAAACTTTCCACATGAGCCTGGGGAAAATGCTCAAATCCAAATTGTAACATTGAATAATTCCAAATTTATAAACAAAGAAGGTGTATATAGTCATGTTGATACTCTAGCAAAGACTAGCAAAATATACACCAAAAAGGAGATACTTTCATAGTTATAAAGATACTGTACTTTTTCTTATTACATAATAGTAATACTTAAAATTCTGGTGGGAATAACCATCAGTTGTAACTTAAGAAGTCCTGGAACATTGTTGTTAACTCTGAAACCTAAGCACCAAAAAAATATCAGTACTGCTCAAAGTTCCCAAATCAATTACAGTGCTGGAGTCTGTCACTCAAACAAATGTGAGAGAAATGGAGAAGGCATTATCTCCACCAAGCCAAGGCAGCATCCTGACACAGGTGACTTTGGCACCATTTCAGCATTAAAGACCCCTGCGAGAGGAGACCCTCGCTCAAATCGTGGAAATTCACTGCCACCAAGAAACTCGAGAGACCGAACTTGCTGCAAACCCCATAAGCCTTTATTTCAGGAAATCAGCCAGCTAAGGCTGAGACTCACAAGGAGTGTTGACCCTGAGGCCTGATTGACAAGGGATTATAAAGGGAAAACCCACAAAACTGGGGGTGGGGGAGGTTAGGGGGAATCATAAAATGAGTCTCGAAACAACAACAGACATTATCATAAAAGTACAGTGAAAGGATCATGTGGGAAACACCCTGTGTACTTATTTTTCAAGAATTTAATCTTATCTAATCATCTATCATGTGGGTGGCCTGTCCTTGGAACCCAGAGCCTAAGAACCAGATTACCTGCATTCTAGGTTCGTCCTTTTGTGGAGTTCCTGGAACGCAGATGGCCTGGCTTCAGCCTCTACATCCTAGGGGGTCTCAAAAAAAAGTTTATTCTCTTCAAGCACAACTTTGAACAACTACAAGTGAAACCCCACACCAGGTGAGGATTGAGCTTAGGTAAGTCTCAACAAGTGAAGCATCAGAATAAGTGAGATCTTACACTTGGTAAGGCTTAAGCTCAGGTGAGCCCTCAGGTCAGGTGAAACCCCAGAACAGAAGAGTGTATGGGAAAGATAAGACTCAACAAGTGAAAAACCTAAGCCCAGGTGACACTTCCATGTAAGTAAGACATGAATGATCTTTCTGTCACCTGATCTTAAGAATGGATCTTCATTTTAAGTAACAATATGTCTAGTTTTCCTAGTAGTCTTATTGTAACTCCCCAAACTCATTTACCATAAACAAAATAAAACACCTGGACACCCTTTGAAAGTGTGCCAATCACCTTCAGATTTATCAGTCTCTGAAGCCAGGCATGGGAGCTCTGCAGCTCTCTCCTCTGGTGTATTCTGGACAGCCTTGCTTCTCACCCTTATCTGTGCCACTGCTTTTAGAAGATGCAGCAAGAGGCAGACTTTCAGGAACTTAGAATAAAGGTACCAAGTGCAGTTCCATCCAGCCCACTGTTTGTTGAGTTGACAGGTAGAGCAAGATCCATAAAAGTGCCCACTGTGTGCTAAAAGATCCTAAATTGATCTGATTTTTCTTTTTGGTCAACACATATTCTAATAGACTGAGCCAAGAGTGGCATGAGGGATCTGGAGAGATATCTCCAGATATATATAAAGTATAAAAGATATTCAAGAAGTCAACAATAAGCAAAGTCACCTTGACTTCTGAGGAGAGTAAACTACAGAACTATAACTGCTCAGAGACAGATGGGGCAGAGCCTTAGGTAAGTTACAATTAAGTTAGAGAAATAAAGGTGCCTTCAAGGATATGTTTGAAATCTTAATAGTCAGAGAATCAAAGCAACATGACAGAACTTTCAGGCTACTAGGCATTTGGGTAGAAAGGGCAGAAAAACATAAACAAGGATAGCATGTAAAATCTAGCTTGAGTAAATAAAAGATAGCATTCTCTTATATGTGGTAGAAGAGAGAAGTGGAAGCTTGGGGGTATCTGTGGTGTGAAAGTAGATAGACAACCTAGAAACTACAGGGATGCTATTTTAAAATGCTCTGCATATATCTAGACAAAAATGACAAAGGTGAGGTGAGCTACCTGGGTCACTGTGTCACATTCTTGACATAACTTGAAAGGAGGAAGGACTTATTTTGTCTCAGTGATGTCCATGGTGGCCTGGCCCCATTGCTAACAGGCCTGCAGTGAGTCTGGGGATCATGATTGAAAGATGTGGCTGAAGAAAGAGCAGCAGCCAGGAAGCAGAAAGCACCAGAAAAAGGCCCAGAACAAGATTCCCTTCATAGGCTCAGTGTTGGTGAACTACCTCCTCCACCAGAACCACCTTCTACCGCCTTTGAATAATACCATCAGATGATGGATCCACTAAAGACTGAACTCACTGTTCGATGGACCTTCAAATCATGGGCCATTTAAGGATCACCTCATAAGAGTTCATGCCGAGAAGCTTCCTAAAAACATCTATGTGGGCACTGGTATGAGAAGAGGTAGTACATATCAAAGGCTACCTGAGAAATCTCAGGGAGAGGGAAGTAGTCAGTAATTTCAAAAATTTGCAGAAAATGTAAGAAATACAAAAGTGTCTTTGGTAAATTTGGTCAATACGAAGGCTATTGGCAACATCTTAAGTGTAATTACCACGGTCATATAGAGCAAGGAGCATAGTTCTTAGTGAGAAAGGGAATGTGGGTGCCCTTTTACATAATTATAAAGAGCTAAAATGAACAAAAAATATCAAGAATCTATTCTAAAACACAACACCATCATCATACTACATAAAGTCAAAGCATGTGGTTTTATTTTAAAGAATTTAGTTTCACTACATGTGTGTTTGTGTCTCTATGTGGCTATGTGTATGTGAGTGCAGGTGTCCTCGGAGGCCAGAGGCATCAGGTTCCCAGATTCAGGAATCACACACAGCTATAAACTTTCCAACATGGGAGCTGGGAACTGTAGTCAGTTGTGTCCACTGTAAGATCAGCAAGTTGTCCTAACAGCTGAGCAATTTCTCTAGTCCCAAAGTATATTATATCTCCCTTTCCCCATCTCTCCCCACTCTCTTTCATTTTCTTTCTTTCTCTTTCTCTCTCTCTTCTCTCTCTCTCTCTCTCTTCTTCTCTTTCTTTCTTCCTCAAATATTCTCCATCTGTTTGGTCTCACCATATAACCCAGCAGAATATACATAGATTATCTTACATAGGACAAATATCCAGTATATATATCAGTATATACTGGATATGTATATATGCATATATATACATACATGTGTATGTATGTGTGTGTGTATTTGTCCTATATCATACATATCCATATCTAATATATATACCATATATATCCATGTCTGACATATATATATATATGAATGATGTATTCTGGACAGCCATGCTTCTCACCCCTATCTGTGCTACTGCACTTAGAAGATGCAGCAAAGAGGTAGACCTTCAGGAACTTAGGATAAAGGATATGTGTGTGTGTGTGTGGTGTTGTGTGTGTGTGTGTGTGTGTGATTAAAAACCTGAAGTTTCATTCCAAACTGTCTACCTCCAGAACCAGGAACCCTGGAAAGCCTGGAAAAAGCTTTGGCCTGAAGGAGACTTGCAGTGCCTCTTCACATAAATTCAGGAGTCTTCCAGTGTTGCAGTCCCACTGGAAGCACAATGGGAAGGCTTTAGCTTTGAGACACTCTTTGCCATTTATTTGTTTGTTTGTCTCGAGGATCGCATTATGTATCTCAGACTAGTCTAGAGCATGCTAGGTAGCCCAAGTCAGCCTCAAACTCACACTTCTCCTGCCTCAGGGGGACTGTACCTGTAGATTAGAATGTGGTACAGTAGTCAGGACAGTGTTCACAAGTTCTGACAACATGTGACTACCTGACTTCTTTTACGCATGTCTTGAAGGCCATCTTTCCTCTACTGCCAGTTCATCCCTTGGAAGCTCAAAATTTATCTCCCTCTCTCCTATGAGATCATGTCATTCTTCAGTACATCCATATGACATGTCAATCAGTACTTTCAATGTGGCACGTTTTCTAACCACGAATCTCACCAAAACTGTGCTTTGGTAAACATAAATGTAAAAGGCAAAATGAAACAAACAGCAAGAACCATGTTAGCTAATAAGAATTTCTCTCTCTCTCTCTCTCTCTCTCTCTCTCTCTCTCTCTCTCTCTCTCTCTTTCTCTCTTTCTCTCTCTCTCTCTCCCTTCTGTTAAGGAAACTGAATATTTGACTCTCATCTTTTTTGTTTGTTTGTTTATGAGAAACAGTCTCTTTTCTGTGGTTCTCAGCTGTGGGCTCTTGAACAGCAAGGTCAATGGACGTTCTGTGTAACAGGCAATGTTCAAGATAAGCAGGGTGTGCCAGAATGTCTCTCTCCAGCAGCCAAAAGCCCCTCTTTCTTCCTCATGTGACTTTTCTAAGCCTGGCTCCTCTTCACTGGTGTTAACAGCCTAACAGAGGGCTTCTTTTGATTTACTTTTATTTTTGAAATTTCATTTATTTAAATATTTGTGTATGTGTGGGGGTACATATATGGAGGCCCATGAGGGCAATTTCAAGGGCTGGTTATCTCCTTCCACCAAGTGATTCCCACAGATTGGGCCCAGGTTGTCAGACTTTGCAGCAAATGCCATCTCACTAGCCCACCAGAAATCTGCCTAATATCTAGGAATCTTCTCCAGGGTGCCAACCAGCTCACATGTTGCTTGAGCTGTGGCTGTAGACAGAGTGGACTTGGGTCCGTACCCTAAAAATCTCTTTGTTTAGCACAGGAGGAGATCAAGTGTGCAAGGCCATGTTATTCATCTCTAACTTTTAGTCAACTTATTTTTTTTAAATGATGATATTAACTAAAAATGTATTTGTATCTACATGACATATGTACACAAATACTCTTCACTGTGAGCTGAAAGGGGAGATGTATTTTAGAAGTAGAGTCAGAGTTGAGGAGTTGGGTTCATTTCCATAATTATGCACTAATTTTAACACAGCATTTCCTGGTAGCCAGAGTGGAGCAGTTTCTCCACTCTGAACATGAACAGATGTTTCTCCCTGCAGAAGAGAAAGGCATGCTAATAACCATCCCAGCCCCAGGGGAAAGTCAATCATTTATTTTTGCAGTGCTGCGGACAAAACCCCAGACTTGACATGTGCTAGACAAGCGCTCTACCCCTGAGCTACACTCCAGGAAAAAGGTAATTTTAAAAGATCTTTTGATATATGTATATGCTTATATAAAATGTGAACATTGGATATGTATCAGTGATGCCTGGGATTCTAATAGTGATAACATTACATATTCCAGGATGGTTTTGTTTGTTTTGTTTTGCTTGCTTTGCTTTTTTTTTTTTTTTAATTTAATGAACTATCCTGGTCATAGCTCCAATTTCTAGGCAGGAAAATATGACTGGGTATTCACATTGGGGCCCCTAAAAGCAAATGCTATCTGTTCAAAAGGGAATAAACAGCAAGAAAGAGAGGGAAGGGGAAATGAGAAGAGTGGAGTAGGGAAGGGGGAGGGGTAAGGGAAGTAAAAGATGAAGAAGGAGATAGGAGAAAGGGGAAGGAGGAAAGGAAGAGAGGGAAGGGAAAGGAAGGAAGGAGAGAGGAAGGGAAGGGAGGGGAGGGGAAGGGAAGGGAAATGAAGTGAAGGGAAGGGAAGGATGGAGGAGAGTAAGGGTGGAAAGGGGAGGGTGGAAGGGAGGGGAGAAGGGAGAAGAATGGGTAGGAGACTGAAATATGGAAGAGGGGAAGGGAAGAGGAGATGAGGAGAGGAGGAATGGGGAGAGATGATAAAGAGGGAAGGAGAATGGAGAAGAGAGGGGGAGGGTTGGGGAAAGAGGGGGAAGAAGAAGTAGATTGCACACCAACCATGGAGCATACCTAGTCTACAAAGATCTACCTCCATGGGCTGAACCTAGGCCTCCCAGCACATATGTTGTAAATGTGCAGCTTGATTTTCATGTAGGTCTCAAACATCTGGAGTGGGGGCTATCCCAAAACATGCAGCCTGTATATGGAGTATGGTCTTCTAAAAAAAAAAAAAAAAAAAAATTTGTTATTCTGAAATTATTAATCTCTGTATTCAGTTTGCAAACTATTCATGAGATTTTATGTACATGGGTATGACTATATATTTTTTTGGTTACTGATTATATTTCAATATGCTTGAAGGAGTTGTGTCTGATTTTTAAAACCAAAGTTTGTTTGAGGCATAGAATCTTGTATAGAATTGACCTTGTATTTTGTTGTTGTTCTTTTATTATCGTTAATGCTTTTAAATTTTTTTGATTTGTGAAAAAATTAAAAAATAATAAATTAAAAAAAAATAAGAAATTTTGAATGACAAACATTTTTTTGCCCAAGATAGTTTATGGGTTACTGCTGAACACAGAGGTGGTTTAGTCCTTCAGAAGTCTAAATTCTTGGAGGTTAGTGGCTAGCTGGACCTACATAGTGAGTCACTGCAAAGAAGTAGGAAAAGGAAGAAGGGAAGGAGAGAGGAGAAGGAGGAAGAAGGAAGGAAGAGAGAGAGAGAGAGAGAGAGAGAGAGAGAGAGAGAGAGAGAGAGAGTTGTGAAAGGTAGGGGGACATTTAATTATGATCTAAGCTCCAAGTCTCTAAGAGTAGCCAGAAATAGATCTTGTAGCCTTGTAGCTACCATCCTGTCCACTCATCCTGAGGCAGGATAGAGAGGGAACTTTGTGGGCACAGGAAGAGGGAGCAGACTCTCACACAGAAGTCTGATTAAACCTTTTCCCATTGAGAAGCAATAACTCTGGCATAATTAACATCTGCTATAAATGCTGTAGACTGAGTTAACAGTCCTTTCATATACAGATATTTTCTGGTAATGTAATTATTAACCAGGCTTCAGGCCCAGAAGTATATGACTTTGGGTGGGGCCTCATCCCTATCCCTTCAATTCTATTTACACTAAATCTATATACTCTTTGTCTGTGTCCTTGTGGTTTAGACATTTGTCGATTCAGCTGTTGTCCCTGCTGGTGCTGCTCAGGACCACTTCTTTACCTACATGACCCACCCTTTGAAGACAACAACTTTGAACACCCTTACATACGGTATATAGGATATAGTGGGATATAGGATTGTAGTAAAAATGAAAGGCAGCATAGAGTGAGAATCACCTTTGATAACTTTCTGTGTTCTCAAATGTGCCTTCTGAAAACCCTTCTTTCTCTTAATCCTCCACTTAAGCTTCTGTAAAAATACCTTTATTAAAACCCAATTCTGACTCATACCAACCAATTCTGAAATTCTTTTCTGCACTGACACCACTGTCGCCGGTTTGGCTTGGGTAAAGGATGGTTAGGAAGAGAGAAAGCATTCATGGATTTCTTCCTCCTACCTCTGCTTTATTCAGGACTCTACATCTTATATAGTGTTATACTATTTGAGGGTCCTTCCCCCCTCAAATCGTTGTTCCACACAGATGCTGTCTCAGTGAGACTCATGATCCATGACATCTCTCAAGCAAGTCAGGCGGTCAAAATTAAGCATGGAGTAATCTGGATTGTATAATACTTATAATACTTAAAAACAAACTGCATTGAAGTAGCATGTGCTAATTAGGTGTGGTGTTGGAAAGAAAGTGTTTTGCATAGAAAAAAGAGTAGAGCATGAGGGTGAAGATAGGGTTTCATGGATAAGAGCACTTGCTGTGAATGTGTAAGAACTGAGTTCAAATCCTCAGCATTCATGGAAAAAATTGGCATGGCTACATGGACGCCTACGTGGGGCTTGGTAAATGGTGAGGGAGGCTTCTATACTACCGTAACACTACAAGTGTCCACCTTGGCATATGTCAGGACACAAAACAGGTTCCTAGTGAACCATGAACTCAATGGACCTGGAGTGAGGCACTGGCTGCTTCCCCGACCTTGACGGAAGTTCCTTCTGCTGCTATGGCAGCTCTCCAAAACGCCAGTGAGATGGTTGGCTACCTCAGAGCTTGTGTTGATTTCCTGTTGGTCCAATCACTATATATAAAAACAGTTTGTTGCTCAGTGCAAATACAGTAGATCTACACCTCGATACTGGTCTTCTGAGTCTGTTTCTCAGGTCCATGACTCCACCTCCTCACCCCCTCAACTCAATTCAATTACTGGGTGTGGGGTCAGGGCAAGATAGGAGGATAGATAGCAGGGGCTCGCTGCTGCCATCTTAGTTTCCAGATTCAGTGACAGACACTATCTAAGAGAATACGTAAAGAGTAATGGAGCAGGACACCTGATGCCCTTCTTTGGCCACAGCATGTTTGTACCCAAATACATGCACACACATATACACACATATACAACACACACACAACACATACACACACACATATTACACTAATGGCAACATGAATAAACTCATCTAGAAAGTGGAAGGTAAAGATGTATGTTGGTTGTCCTAACCTTTCTTAGAGAGATGTTAACAAGTATCAGTTCATCCCAGAGACAGACCAAATAAACATTCCCACCCTCGACTAGCTCAGTGAAACAATGTGTTTATTTGGGCTTACTTTGGAGCAGTTAAATCACTGAAGAAATTCTTTCTCTTCCAGCAGCTGTCAATTGCTTACATAATCTCAGGACATGGAGGTGGGCAGAGCACCTTTGAGCCCCTCTTTCTATGATGGAGTATTAGTGGGCCCTCTCAGCCATTACAGTTGCTGAGAGTTCAAATAGGCCATGACCATGCCAGGCCCAGAGGCAGCTTTCCAGGAGCTGGAACAAGCAATCAAGTGCAATTATAATGTTTAAGAAGAGGAAAGGGGTTAAGGATGTAGCTCAGTGGGAGAGCACTTGAGTCGGGTTCCATCTTCAGCACTGGAGAAAGAGGCAAATTATGCAAAAAAAAAAAAAAAAAAAAAAAAACCCTCCAAAACCAACTAGTAAAAAGAGGGAAAAGAATGGAAGAAGGAAGGAAGAAGAAAGGAAGGAAGGAAAAATACATGAAAGTATTTTTTTTTATGGCTTCCAGTTGAGGGGGAAAAAAAAAAACAGCACGTGGGGAACTGAAGGTGCTGGCCATAGCGATATCAAGGAAGACAGCAGGGAAGCAAACCGTGGGGAGAGTGGCCACTGAAGTAGAAGCACAGAGAGCTGTGGAAGGGAGACAGCAGCACACAGGCAAATGTAACAAAAGACCAAAAAAGAAAAGTAAGCAGATGGGGGAGTTACTATTATAACATCTTACTGATATTTTAAGTTATTTATTATTACTATAATATTATCATTTATTGTGTAGTGTATGTGTGTATGCGTGTTGTGTAGTTTCTCACGGGGGTGTGTATGTGCCAGGACACAGCTGCAAGAGGTCAGAAGACAATTGTGTGGATGTGGGTTCATTCTCTTACTCACCCTTATTGTGGTGTCATAGTTACATGTCTTTTGCTGTGATAAAATACCCTGACAAAAAGCAACTTAAGAGAGAAATGTTTTA